>JBAJNP010008715.1:0-19642 GCA_036877545.1 Yasuhikotakia modesta
TATATAGAGTATATGTGTGTATATGTTACACATATAGGGGTAAGTATATATACACACACACACATATATGCATATACATATAGGGGGTGTTTATATATATATATATATACTTACACATATAGGGGTGTATATATATAAAGGGGTACAGGCATTTACAGGAGTAAAGTTAGGTAACTCTTCTCTTGCACAGCTCAGCAATAAAACCTTACATGAATTTTCCAGATAAGGATCCACATGTACAATTCAATCCTCCACCTAAAAAAAGACAAGAATATAAATGTAACAGCATTAATATTGAAATAAGAGTTACATTTTAAATCTGTTGTACCGTTGTGTATTTGAGTTTTAAAGGGAAGTATATGTATTAGAAATGCATACTATTAGTTTACGTGTAGCTGACTTGATTTTAACATTTGTATTACATTGGATTTTTATATTTGAGGTTAAATTCACAAACATTTCAAAACATTTTCATCATTCCTAAACATTTTCTGAATAAATGTCCAAAACAAAAGACATGTAACATACAACATCTTCCCTAAAGCATATCTGTATGTATCTATATAGGATGTACCGTTATAAGATTTATCATTTGGTAATTTCTCCTTCTAATAAAGTTATAGTTTTAAGGTTTGTCCTTAATTAGTTCATGTATTAACTTTGTTGATTATTTGTATTCCTGACTGTATAATAAGGTGTTACCAGAATTGGTAAAGTAATGTAACTATAGTGTAACCAGTGTATAAAATGTTCACAAGAGTTCCCTAGAGGTTTTGTACGGCAACAGGAATCTTACTAGTTTACTGGTAATACTTACTAATAATTTTACAGACATCAGCTTTAAAGCACTGAGAAATGTTTTTAAAAAACTTACAAAACAACAACGAGAAATTAATAAAAATAATTAAATAGATGCTGAGCTGTGTGTATTCAATTTTTACTTTCTGGACAAAATATGTTGGTTTTGATGGCAGACGTGAATGAGTGAATACAATGACTGTTAAATGTTATTTGAGGTAACATTTTTGGTACATATCCAACTGTGTAAACAACATTATTTCAAATGTAATTACAGCTCCAAATCTTAAAACCAGCCCTGTTTCCTAATTTTCGACCCATTATGTAATTTAACTAGCAAGCAAATATTACAAAGCCTTTAAAAAACGTTCATTAGTTTTTATTTTGTGTATTACCTTGGCAAACATCTGCTCTATTATTTGAAAAATTGCGCATTGCTGTGGGTCTGTCGTGTCTGTGGGGGACAGATTGAAATAACAGAACAGGAACCACCAGGTAAAATTCATTGAACAAGGTTTACATAACTCAACACACTCTTGGCAGATCAGAGACATGCGTGAGGTTCCCATTAATCTGAACTGGAATTGCTCACACACAGCTCCATAAATTTTGTTTAATGATGCCAGTACGGTTTGTAGCTACAATGAATCGTTTCTACACGGCAGTATTTACAACAGGAACATTTACAGTGCTTTGGGAAGCCTGTATGTTTACTTTGGGTGAAACAAGGTATTCCCTGCTCCATTTGAAGTTATTAGCCACCTGAAAGCTACAGGGCATTCAAGGACACACTCCCTGTTTCTCCTCTTATGACTTTTACCTCAGTTTGTCTCTTATGAGCGAATTTATGATTAAACTGCAGGTTAAACTCACATCCATCTCTTTGGTTTAGCATTGAATGACATTGAATGCAGTCAATCTAATTAAAAAAATTATTTCTATTTTTCTATTCCACCACTTTAAGGTCTTTAAGGTCAAAGATTTGATTTCTACCGCCGCCACAGGCATCTTTTGAAGCCCACCCTGAGAACTATAAGGAAACCATCTGTTAGGACATTAGATCTCCGGCGGAGGAAGTCCCAAATGTTCAAACCTCATATCCAAACAGTTTTTCATCTTCCAACTCCCCCTTAACTCAGCATGGCCCTGTCTGAGGTCCGTGTGAGGTAGTCTGTTGGAATGAGGGGCCCCTTTCCAGCCTGGAACCAAGCTTGAGTGAAACATCTACAAATTTATCAGCAAATCTTAAGCTCTCCTTTTTGGTGTAGTTGAGGTCATGGTGTCTTCATTTTATACCTAGACATTTAAACCTAGTTTATTCAGAGTTAGACTAAAAATAAAGATAAAATATGGATAAAATAGAGGATTCATTTGGTGAACGCTTTATCAAAGTTAAATGTTTCATTTAAGAGGATATTTTAAATAGTCGCTGTGTCATGTACTGTTGAAAAAGTGGAAGAATTCTGAGGTTTAAATCTTTATTTTGTGGCATCCCACAATGCAATTCATTAAAGACACCAAGGATTATAAAACAAAAATTATAAAAATTGGAAGTGTAATATTTAAGCGCTTATAAAAAATGTAATTTTTCCCTTTGGTCACACTGAAGGTTTATCAAAAAACTACATAAAAACAATTAAAATAAATAGGTCAGAAATTAGAGTCTGTACCAAATCATATACAGTCAAGATGACACAAAATAAGGTTTAAAATATCATTTTCTCTAGATTCTCTAGACATCCATAGAGATTTTCTCTATGGATGCAAATGACCTTATATTTAATATTATACAACTTACCTAAACGCATTATGCAGATTTACAGTAATTGTAAAACAATTGTAAAACAATTTACTTCCAATCTTCTAACAGGCAATAACAATTATAAAAATAAAAACAAAAATGAGGTGCAAGTGAATTTAAAAATCATAACATTTTTGTAGCATTTTTAAAAGTGCTAAAAATTAGTTTCCAGTAAAATGTTACACTTATTGAAGAGACATAGGAGTCGTTGCAGGTGGGTAACAGGTGGGCTTAATAATTCCTATGTCCTCAAATGTTACATTAGTGTTACATAGAGGATAACACTAATAAACGTTTGCTCAACATTTGCTCAACTACGCGTGGATAACAGAACTGCACATAAATCACCAATTCATCAAATAAAATATAAAACAATTCTCAGATCAGATCTTTGCATTTGCACAAAAAGTTTTGAAATGTGTGACGAAGTCTATTGAATAAACTCTTTCAAAATGTCACAGGTATTTTTGTTGATGACCTCGTGGATCTTACGGACGCGTCTGACGCTGGAAAGGGTTATGAAGCTGTCGGGTTGTAGGACAGCCATTCCATTATACACTTCACCCATAATGATGATCTGACCATCTGCAGTGGTGATGTTAGGACACGGACAGGTCCAGTCCATGTTCTGCAGAGTCACCTCCAAGGGTTCCTTCCCAAAAAACTTCAGACCCATTTTTTCGTCCTTCAAGATCTCTTCCACGGTGATGAGGGCGCGCCCGGAGTCCTGGTCCTCTGTCAGCGCCGTCATGCGTCCAAGAATTACGAAATCACTTTTACAGAAACTGGTCACCATCTTGTGCCGTGGCTTGCACGGTTTGCACTGATGGTTCTTTGGAAACGGACAGGCGTCTTCGCAAGCTTCTTTGGTTTTAAAGTTGTTCTCATTGCCTTTACAGCCACCGTAAATGAAGGGTTGGCACTGGCGCTGGGAGCCGCTGTAGGCCCATCGCGGCTCGTACGCCTTGCAGGGCCCTTGGTAACTTGGAAGGTTACAAGGGGCTGCGAGTTCCTCCCCGCATGAGGACATGCATGACTCGTATGTGTCAAAGTGATTCTGGTTTTTGTTGCAGTTGCGGTAAGTGAAGGTGTTGCAGTTGTTCCTCTGAGGGTCAAAAAACCAATTCAGTCTTTCTTCTCCGCAGTCATCGCTATCAGGCGCCTTGAAGCAGTCCTCAGCTGGGAAATGCATGGAGTTATTCAGCTGCTCCTTTATAACTGCGTCTTTTTGAACTACGGAGAGCGGAAAGTGAGCTTGGACGGAGCCACCTGTGTTTGTGGCTGTGCAGGTGTAGATACCCGCATCTTGCAACTGGGCGTTGTAAACAACAAGCTGGCCAATATTGGTGACGACCACATTTCCGTGTACGTGGTTGGGTTTGATGACCACGTTGCCTCGCCCCTCCTGCTGCTTCTCCCATGTTATCTCCGGCTTTGGTCGGCCGGCAACTTCACAAAGGAAGCTGGCCGTCTCACCAACAAACACAGACTGTTGTGAGGGATTTCCCAGCGTGAGAGGAGCGTGAACGTCCAAAGGGGTGGTGCGCTGCAGGGCCGTGGTGGGTAAAGCAGTGGTGCCTTCAGGCAGAGGGCTAGTGTTGGGCCAGCTGAGATGGAACCGGCACGTTACTACAGACAAGGAGATACCCTTGGAACAGGCTTCTGCATCCATGTAGCACTTGTTGTAGTAGGTCATGCCGTCTGAGGCACAGGTGAAGTGCGGTTCTCTCTCGCAGCGGTCACGGCACTTGCACACCGGCTGGCCATCCCAGATGTCACACTCTGAGCCTTGCTGAGCGCACGTGAACTTGTCACAGGTCGCTTCCTTAGGCACATCTATTGCCGCTTTCTTTCCCGTAGCATCTATGTAGCGGGCAGCCACACAGCTTCGATTTCCGCAAACATTGGCACAGCATTTTTCAAATGTTTCACATTGCTGAGGAACAAAAGTAATGCATCGTTTTACATGAATTGCAAAATTCAGAATACATTTCCATTTTTGTCATCTCATTATTATATGTTTTCATAACTCTTCTAAAAAATGACTGACAGCTACTACGACAGGAACGCATGGCGCAAAGAATAAACTGCGTGCGCGCAAACAAACGTTACAAGCGTTCCGGTGAAAATGACAAATACTTGAAATTGAATTAAATGCCAAACCTGATCAGATTCACATTCCCGCGTGCAGGTGCTCATTGCATCAACCCACAGATTCGGATTCATGTCGTTTGGACAAACCCCCGCGTGGGAATGCGCAACTCTTTGCAAAGTCATGGCTATAACGCAGTGCCTGTCCAAAACCAAAAACTGTACAGCCACGAACCAGATCCAACGCGGAAAAAGCCTCCACCACATGTTGTAAGGCACAAATAATATTATTATAAGTAACCTAAGTATTTAAACAACTGCGCCAAGTTGAGGAAGTATGAAAAAATGAATACTATGTATGATTCGTAAGTGAGTTTGGATCACTGTATTTATACTATAAGAGTTTTAACGCAGTTTTAACTCGCTCCTGTGCGCAAATGGCAGTTATGAATTACTCTCCAGCTCCAGAGAAAAACATCTGCCCCAGAGTTGGGTTGGTACTGGGACACCTGCCTCTCTATGAAAGTACTGTAGCTTGATTTAACCCTTTATAGTCCTACTGCGCGCACCCGACGACCTGTGAGTGCGCGCGCAAATTGTGCGCAGGGTGAGCGCAAGCGTGTCTTTAGTCCGCTAACATGATACTTACAGTACATTATTTAGACATATACTTTAATAATTCTATTGTATTACATTTATATTATTATTCATATACATATTATTATTGTATTCATATTACATTTATAAGGTTGCAATCTTGGCCAGGGTAAAAAAAATCTAAAATACCCAAAGATGTTTGTCCTTTGTGTTCTGTTAGTCTTATAGGCTATGCCGTATACATTTTATATATGTATTATTCTTTATGAATTTCATATATTATTCGCAAATAATACTTTTAGCTCTTGGGTAAACACATGAATAAATTACAAACACATATCCACACATTCAAAGGCCACTTAAAAATCCTTATTTTAAACAAAAAGTAGTTCTTCAGACAAGGATTTGTCATAAATGTTAGCTCTTGTCACATATATTTTATACTATATTGGCTATACTAAATATTGGTTTACTTTTGTATAATAGCGTTGACATTTTTTTTTACAGTAAACATAGTTTAAGAGTTTATAGTATATAGGCTTTAAGTACTATAACTATAGTAAATAACTATATATTTGTTTTTTAACTGTAAAAATATGCAGATATGTTAATAAGGTGCTGTGAATAAGCCCTTAAACATTTGAGAAAACTCTGTCTTAGAGATGCATAAACTGTAACATGCATTGAAACTAATAGAGCTTAGTTTTATGGACACTGTGACCGTAACGTGCTGCACATGCGCAGATCTGTCCTGCACTCCACGGCCACTAAGTAGAAAACTATGATGTCCAAACAATAACGCTATAATAAAATGGGCTGCATAACTCTCACTAAAACTACCTAAAATCTGCCTAGAACAAGGAATATAAGCCTATTATTTATTCACAGTGCAGTTTAACACATGCTTTAAAACTAACGTGTTTTACGTGAAAGTTAATCACAGGCTGGTAATACATGTTAAGGTACTAAAGCATTGAAATGTGTTGAGCATTTGTTGAGCATTGAAATGTGTTGAGCATGTGTTACATTTGTTGAGCGGTACATCATTATGAAAAATCATTTCTACACCTTCTTGTTTGTTTTATTTGTTTGTATTTTTTATTTTATTCCCTGCATTCCATAAACAAAACTTGGCTCTTGAATGACTTGCCGGGTAACAATAAATCTGAAATAATACATAATAATGAAGATAAAGGAACGAATATATATTGTACCCTAGTATGTCAAACCGCTAAATAAATTGTATAAACTGTATAAATTGTATAAAACGTATTTTATCTGTTACTCTGCACATCCACAAGCTTAGTCTCCAATATTCAGAACAATCGGTAGATGTCAGCATCGTATTTCTTATGAATAAATACCATCGTTCAGTCTAAATCCAAGTTTGTAAACGTTGTGTAAATCCATAATACATACATGGATTTAAAATGGACTTATCTGTTTGTGCTTATAAAAAAAGACCTAAATGTATTTGCATGTCCTTATTATATTTGTCACAATATCCATCCTTATCATTCATCTCTATTGACTTTTCTCTTCTTTAATAAATTGGGAAGTTGGATGTTTATCCTATTATAGTTATGCATGAGCATTTAGGGTTACATTAGGGTTACATTAGGGTTACGTAGGGTTACATTTACATTTCTGTAAATGTAAAAATAAATTGTCCACTTAACTGTTTAAAACAATTCATTTGATGTGAACTGTGGAGTTTATAAAAAATGTTTTATGAGAAGCCAAAGGAGCAGATTAAGAGCAAAACAGCAAAGTGTTATAGTTCACCGGCCATGTACTTACATAATAAACTGAATTACATCTGAATGGCATTCACATTTGTCTTGTGACAGTTTTGCAGCCCAGACTTTAAGGTTTAAGACATTTTAAAAGTTGTGTATTATATGTAATATAATTTGTATATTCATAGTAATTTTTTATTATATTTTGAAATGTTATTTTGCCTGCTTAAAGTTTTATGTCGTTGAAGACTTTATTTTGAAAAGCGGAGTCACAAGTATTATATGTAAAATATAAAACTAAAGCCATTCTTAAAATGTTTATAGGACATTAACCTGCTATTTTGTTGGTTTGTTATATTATTCATATAATTTATATTTGTCTTCTCTGGCTGTTTTTGTGCTTGGTTAACACATGCACAAGGCAAATTGTGTATTAATGTGTTTATATGAACTACATTATTATAGTCTTCATGCTTAAAGATTATCTTAAGCTATGTGTGACCGTAAACTGTTCATGCTAGATTTGGTCCAAATTCTGTAATTTAGATGGAAAATAGTTGTTACAGTTTGGTTCTGTCTTCTGTGTTCCTCTGTTTCTTTGGTTCTATGTTTGGTTCTTATTTGAGTTAATTATCTCATTACTTTAAGTCTTTATTGACTATTGACTCAATTGAGGCATTATGAAGCTGACAAACATCAGTGCAAGGGGTCAATATCCTAAACTCTGTTTATTTCAGCCAGGCTGCTATATGAAGCCCTCGTCCTATGTGGATATACACCTTTATGTGGATATACACCTTGAGTTTTGGACCGGTGTTCACTTTATTGGCCACTGGGGGTCGCTGATGTTCTGCATGGGTTGAGACCTTTTTGCAACTCCATTATCTCTGAGCAAAGAATTATGTTGACGTCACCAAAACACAACACTGCAGTGTGTGAGAAGCTGGTTATTGCATTTTATTTTTGGATCGGTGCACGGTGCAGTCAGGAATAGAGTGTGTCGGAGGAGAAAAGTCCCAGTGCTTGTGTAACCGCAAAGGGAATTGGACATTCCTGAAACTGTAACTTGCTCATCAGTTCACACAGGGTGTTGACAGATAACATACTGAAAGGATGTAGGAAACACAATTAATCGTAAAGGCCTTGCGCTATTTTGAGTGACTATAGACCTAAAAGAAACAAAAAAAATGGCATATAGTTTACTAGGAGCTTGTGATAAGTTGCTGGATAATGTAGTTTGTGGTGCATGTTTATCCATAACTGTAAATGGGTAACTAAACAGCTTTGCATAGATTTCTACAGTATTATAATTTCCATATAGTGACGTGTGCTCAACATTCACATTTGCATTTATTCCATTGGCAGACGCTTTTATCCAAAGCGACTTACAGTGAATTTAAGATATACGTTTTATCAGTACTTGTATTTCCTGGGTTCGAACCCACAACTTTCACGCTACTAACGCAACGCTCTTCCTGGTACAGGAACACCCAATAGATTAAATGCATTTAAATGAAATATTCACTTAAATTACATTATTATAACGTTATTATTTGATTTCCCCTAAACTTTCATCATACGCCAAACATAAAATATCAAAGAACAGAAAAGTATGATTAAAAATTGCGACTCCACCCACCGTTGCAAATATTTCAGCTGTGTCAGTTACTGACTATGCAAACATAGAAACACTTTAAAGACTTCAAGCTGCGTGTCTGGATGAGCAGAAACTAAATTTGCAGCGTTACTTCAACATGTTGTGGGCATGTTTCTTAAATGCACTGTTTCGCAAGCAAGATCAAGCATTGGTTGGTGCCACGCAGTGATGACAACACAGAGATAACAGCCAAAACAGTCTGTTTATACATAAATGCACAGTTCATTCAAACTTGATAATTATGTTGTATTTTACCATTCGACACATACTGTGTGGTTTAGTTTATTTTATGGAAGATGTGTTTTTTCATTTCACATGCGCAAAAACACAACACTGGTCCACTAAAATGGTACAGCATTGAGTTAGCAGTGCAAAGGTTGTGGGTTCAATGCCAGGGAACACAAGTACTGATCAAAAAATGTATACCTTGAATTCACGAATTCACGCTTTGGATAAACGTGTCTGCCCAATAAATAAATGTAACCTTGTGGTCAAATTTGGAGGTTTTCACGAAATTCATGTTTCTTTTGTAAGCGATGGCATTAGATAATGATTTCTATTGTCAAGGTTTAAAAGAACACAAGCGCTTTATAAAGTAAGTCCATGCGTCCCGTGTTAAATATTGTGCTGTGAACACGTACAACCGGGTTTAATAGAATTTTATTTTTGGGGGAAAATCTTGACGTGATTTGAGACCTACAGTGGAGAGGATATTAATAACAACAAAAAATCAATACGTTTCTCAAACAGAATTATTGTATTGCCTCAGAAGATTTGAAATAGAGTGTAAACGGTCTATTGTAACCATTGTAATGCATTATTTTGTATAAACACTATTATGTGCTTATGTCAATTATAGAGTTTGTCAACATTGTAAATAACAGAAGAGCAATTTTAAAATGCACTATATCTTTAAAAAAATAACATTTTTAATACCAATACGTTTAATAGGATAATTAGCGTGACTAAACAACTCAACACACATTTGAGTTTGCGTACCCTGTGTTTCATTTTGTGTGTGTTATTTCTGTGAAATTTTGACATTTTAATCTAGCAGCCTGCTATTTAAAAATCACTTTCAATCAAAAATCACCTCACAAAAAGGAGGATGGCTTTGGTTTCATTAAGCTGCCTAATGTTTGCCAGTTCAGAGTAATGTGTTTATTTTCAGCAAAGCTAAACCTGTTGCAAATTGATTTTTCCACTATATTAACTCACCGTAAAGTCTCCATATTGCCAACAAAAGCCTACCAGAGATATTCAGGGAAGAGCGTTCCTGTAGCTCAACTGGTAGAGCGTTGTGTTAGCAGCACAAAGGTTATGGGTTTGATCCCAGGGTGCACAAGTACTGATAAAAAAAATGCATACCTTGAATTCACAGTAAGTCGCTTTGGATAAAAGTTAAGTAAATTAAGAAATGTAAGACCTGGTTAATGAATAACACAAGCACATTTATTCCCATTGTACAGGGACTCACTGTCACATCATGTTTAAAGAGGGAGAGCAATAGACATATAGACAAGTTGCTAAGCTAATGAAACTACTTCAATATACATTTTAGGGCAAATACGTAGTTTTTCAACACACATAACCCTATTCAAAACTTACACCTCAAAATAATGTTGAGAGATTTGACAAAAAGTGTTTAAATGAATACTTGCCGAGTGAACCTGCATGTCTATCTTTGCTAGTGTTCATTCAACACCGACAACAGTGTTACCCATACAGACACTGTGAGACACTGTAATTTTATGGTGTCACGATATTTTCATTTTCCTAGTATGTTTTACATGCACAAAGACCTGTGTAAGATTACAGTGTGGGAATATTTGAATCATTTTACCTGCATGATTACGCAAAGAAAGAAGGTGGGGCTTCAGTCATTTGTGTTGGCATTTGACGAACCCGAAGGTCTAAACATAGAACTAATGACTTGCTGTAGGAAGTCACTCAAGTCACTATTGAAGTCACTAGTTATCACCAGTAGCTATTGAGCTCTGCCTTCTAAGGAGCAAACTGTGGACTCTTCTTAGTGTAGACAACTCTATAAACTGATGCACTAAATCTGGTGAAATTAACAGTCTTTATAATGGCTTCAGAAACTGAAATTCAAAATGATGAAAATTGGTAGCTGGGAGTCTTGGCTATATGTTAATCTTTAAAGATGACTTCAAGCGATGGGAACCCTCTTACTGATACTGGCCTTGAATGACAATTTAGCTCAAGTTTAATTCTCCAAATCCAGTCCACTTACATGGTAATGTCATGTGAACACCGTACACATGAACACCGTACACATGAACACTGTACAGTAACACTATCAAGTGATAAAGTATGTAATAACACCAGACTTTAATCGGGCTGTAATATTGCCACACTGTATTTAAATAAAGTCTGTTGCCTCCTTCACATAGGATATTGGTATTACATTGGCCTAATCAATGTTGTCACAAAAACAGAGACACATTTGTCTGACTGGCTAACAAGTGCTAGCTATGCTAAGCCTGTTGAGACAGTTCCAAAACTCTCTTCCCCTCTGTTATAATAAAGCTAAGGTCATGGAAGAGTGAAGTGTTGTTATCTTTGCCAAAGTCAGTCTGCTGATAGCAGTTCAAACACAATGCTAGCGTTGCCATTCTGTGAAGCTGCCTGTTTATCTGATCAGAGTTGGGTGTTATCATTTGCTGGGCTGTGATCATTTTGATGCCGATAGCACAGTAGTGCAACATTGTTGTGACTCCAAATTTTGTTTCAAAGGAGCCAATAAATAAAGCATTATCTTACAATATCCCCACTCAGGCAAATAGCATTTTATCAAACCATAATAACATCATAGCTCTTATACTCTAGTCTACATTACAAAAATATCTAACAGGCTGTTTTCGTATTAAATTTATACAACTAGTGTTTCTTTTTCCTATCTGTATATGGACGATATATTTGTAATTCAAGCATATTTTTGAATACTGAAGGTAATTCTGATGAACTGTAAAAGAACTTCGGTTCTTTTTCCCGAGTTGCATCAGCCACTGCTTTTGAAAGCAAGCCAAAAAAATGTGCTCAGAACGTTGCATACAATCCAGACTTTTGATCCTTGCTGAGGCACAGATAGCAAGTCAGCTGTAAATGTACACTGACACTGAGGTGCATAACTAGCAGAAGCAAAGCAAACCTGAGAGACCGTGTATCTTGTGCGAGTTGTGGATTACAGTTTGATCATTGTGAATTTTAATGTAATCTAATCTGTCAATAAACAGTTTCTGTGGTGAAACAGCCCTGATAAATTTACCTTGCAAGATAAAATTACACAGTTTATACATGTAGCTATATAACTGTAATTCTGCAACACTAGAAATCACCACAGATACAGTGTTTACATTATTTGTTACAATTCTGTGTGTTTACCATCCATCTTTAAATAGCTTACAGTCGTCACTGTTGTTCCTGCATATTAACCTGGTATGGTAAAAAAATACTAGTCTTTTACAAAATGACACCACATATTGACAAAGCACAGCACCAGGATAGTTATGACTGAAATCCGTTTAATTTGTTTACCCTGTTTATAAAACATGACACATACAAACACCTCCGCAGTGGACAAAGTAGCTGTAAATGCACCTTCCTATAGTCAGCCGACTAGGAATTGGCACATTGGTTTGTAATGGACACATAACCTGGCCTGCGATGCATAATACCCTTGGACCTCACTAAAAGAGAGACACAGGAGGGAAAGAAAAACATTTGTACAATTATGAGGTTTATTAAAGTGATGCTGTTGTTTAATCCGGTTCTAGAGTGTTAAAGAGTTTTTGTATTTATGGACGTACTGTGTAGATTTTTTTAATAGCAGGTTTATTTGAGTATAAATTGTCAGAAATGTTTCTCCTAAAATTTCCTGTTCGCTCAACTGGTAGAGCATTGCGTTAACACTGCAAAGGTTGTGGATTCGATCCCAGGGGAAGGCAAGTCCTAATAAAAAAATGATGTGTACCTTGGATTCACTGTAAGTTGCTTTGGATAAAAGCATCTGCCAAATGAATAAATGTAAAATTTCTTTTATTGTTTTTTATTCTTTTATTGATTTATTGTTGACATACAAAATATTATATTATATATACTTAAAAATATTATATCTCTGTTGCACTGGATGCTGATTGTTATCACTTGTTTCTAGTTAAGTTTGTCCTTGTATTTTAACTCCTAGGTTTTGTTCTGTGCTGTGTCATTTTTTAAATGGTGTAATACGTTCTCCCAGACTCTTAAGTTCCTGAATTTTGAGATTTTCTTCCTGTTTCCTTGGAGTCCCCCTACAAACACCATAATATTATGTGACAACCAAAGGGCTATTCAAATCTGAGGGAACAAAATTGAACATTTTTAGTCAAAGTCAAACAGCTTGTAATAAGGAATCACTTTCTGAGACTCATTACTGTCCCTTTGTGTCAGTACAGATGACCGTAATTCAGAACACGTGTCTGTTTGAATTTCTGATGTTCTCTATTCCTGTTGTGATGAACTCACAACAGTTCATGCACTGTAACTGACCTTGAGAGATCTTAGCCCTTGGTGAATCTGAGGAGTTTATTATTACAGCCACAGGGAGGTGGGCGGGGACTGGTGGGGGGTGGGATTAACACACAATCACCAAATAATAAGGAAATCAAGCTAATAAGTACAATTGAACAGACTTGCTTACTAAAGTAGACATTTACACACTAGCTTTATAGCTTATTGGGAACGTTCCGTTGACTTCTATTATATTTACACTAAGTTAATGATACTTTCTGTCCTTAAACCAAATGGTACAGAGAAAAGTTTATATTATTAGATATTACAACATTTTAGCTGGTTTACCATATTATATTGATTTTATATACAGCTAATTATGATTACAAGTTTTTTACAATTAGAAACTTTATTTACTATATTTTATAGTGTTTTTACAAGTGAGAATGTCCCGAAAGTATGTTTTGTTTTGTCAGATTTTGCTGTCACACACACACACACACACACACACACACACATCCATCATATATTATTACATTTCGTTCCCCAATATATTCATATATTGGATAGACAATTTTATTTCTGTAAAATCTATATAATCTGAATATACATAAACATATTCATTGTGTTCGACTTGTGCTGTCCATATATCAAATTTCTATATAAGAAAAGCTGATTTATACACAAATGACGCCATTGCTGCAGGCCAGTACTTACACAAGCCTGACATCACAGAGTTATATAATTTTTCCATTTCTTAGCTGATAACTGATGGATCTCTCCAGGCTGGTCTTTCATTGCTCACAATGAATCATTCTGTGGAACAGGCAATCCTCTTGCCTGCATAGGCTTAAACGCATATGCAGTCAGCTATCTGAAACAGGAATCCTACAAAGACCTTAGGCAGACAGTTTGTTTTGAGCTTAGCAGAGCAGAATTAATCTGAGACAAAGCCAGGCACTGTGAACTTTAATTGCGTTCCTATTAAGCAACATATTTTCAAAAATACATAACAAATTAGTTTTCTTTTTCCTTTTTGAAATAATTGCTTTCCTTATGTCAGTTTTCACATTTAACCATCGTTTTTCAATATAGTCACCAGCTACAACTGCAACAATACATGCTTTGGACAATTAAATGGGCTCATATGTGGTACACTACACGGTTCTTAAGTCTTTTGGACCCTTCTGTTGTATTTTCCATCTGTATAATAGCATGACTGGTTTAATATGACATCAACCTGTGCTGTTTATTTATAGCCGATCATACGTTCACGTAAAATATTGATTTCCTGTGAAAAACTGTCATAAGGCCGCTGGTTACAGTCATTTATCATTCACCTTTGTGTGTGTTAGTTGTTTGTGTGTGTTTGCAGGAGGTGATGTGATTAATAGCCAGTTTTGCATATAGATTGGATTTGGGCGGATCTCACCATGGTAACATTTCATGTCAAAATTACAATCCTTGCTTTCACAGACAGATATTACATAAGGCAATCCCAGTAATGGATTCCGAGTTGAGGATTTACAGAGCAAGATAAAGGTGGGGGCAGGAAACTAGACACTTAACACTACGGGCTACAGGCTATGGCCTCCACCTGACCTGCCAACAACACAGATATTAAATGATAGAGAGAGTGTGGAAACGAAGAGCAAAATGAATGGGGCGTATATTATGATGTTTATGTAATGTAACATGTTTCTAAGGCACAGTGTAAAAACATGATACAATTCAGACTTATTTTGTGGAAGTATATTAAGGAGTGACATGTTCAAACATGGCGTTTAGTGGATTTTCTAAATAAATAAATGACCATTAATAACTATACATTTTAAATCTGGTCAAGTGTACAGATTAATGTACATTTCCTAAACTGAGAATATTGGCTGTTATCTAACCGCCCCCATATCAATCCAAAACCTAAGAGATTTTTTTCCCTTATGCAACATGAAGACAGGCTGGTATAACAGGCACTGGGTCTGGTTTGACACTGGTTTGAAATGCCTTCGGTGTGACCGGTGTCTGAATCTCATGTCCAATTACGCCATTTTAATTGGCCCATGCCGGTGCCTGATACGTACCAGGTGCACCTGTGAGTACATCAGGGCGGCTGAAGAGCGTGTCTTCAACTCCTGTGTCTGAAGGGTATGTCAATGAGACAAGGTGTCTTGTTTGTTTTTTCGGGGAACCAAGGTTACATACGTAACCAAGAGAACTCAACACTGAGTTTGGTTAGATGCTATGGAGGACATAGTACCAACTGTGGCCGCATGGTCTGTACTGAAGGACAATCACCATAGGCGTAACACAATAACACCCTACTTGTGCACTGTTGGGGACAAAAGTCCTCTCACAAGCCACTGCCCAAACACAAGACCCTGTTAAAAAAGTTTACACTGGACACACAGTGAGATGTTTGGTACTGGAATCCAAGTACCTGGAACATCTAACGCTAACTGCTAACCCGCTGGGGCTAGTGTCAGCACCCCAACGACACACGCCACTGGGCCTGCTGTGTAAAGGCTTGGCAATAATGGCTCATAAGCCAGATGCTGCCTTTAAGAAAGTATTGCTAATGCTAGCAATAGCCTTGCCAGCCTGTCACCAAAGCAGGGGTGGCCCTCTGTAGTGAGGGTGCCAGACACACTCAACCCGAGGACTGACATTTGAGGGGGGCTAATATAGATAGATGGCTACGGCCTCTCAAATGTTATCCTTTGACCGAGGGACGAGGACCTTGTATAGCTACACCATCCTTGTACAGCCCACCATCGCTTGCTAAAAATACCTGACAGTATATACACAAGAAAGTGTTTGACATAGTGTTAAAACACAGGCTAGTGTCAGCACACTGTCCAAGTGTGCCACTGCTACATAAAAGCTAGGCTAAGCTCTAGGCAAGTGGAGTATTACTCTAACCACGCCTCGCAATAAGGGCGCTACTCCAACCACATAAGGGTGCTAGGCTGCTATAGTCATCACTTGTCCATTATAGTCAAAGCCTGCTTAAGTTTCTTATGTAACAGTAAAGTACAGCGAAATAAGGAGGCAATGAAATGGGGCTACTTCTAATGGTCTGAGATTGTGTCGTTGCTGCGCCGAACTTTTCTACCACCATCTGTACAGATGTGCCAAATATCTCAAGGGTGATACAATTCATACAATTTCATTCTCAATTTCACCCAGGCTCATCCACAGATGTCTCTCTGTGGCCACCATACCCGCCAGAGCATGTTATAGCAGCGGCTGTGCGTTTGGTTGCCCTAAGGGCTAAATATGTAGCTTAGCCACCACGTCACGGAAAGCCCCTCCCACCGGCCCAAGTCCCTATTTTTGGGGCCAGGAAGTATTGACTGCACTCATAGGGTTACAACACAGAGTTCACTTCACCCTACACAGTGAGCAGGGGATATTTGTAAAAGTTCACATTTAAAACAAGCAATATTTGAGTCTTGCGTTAAGGGGTTCAAGTATGGTGTTAATAAACATAAATTTATGTATTGATATGTATCTAAATGTATATTACATATGCATTCCCAATTTACATATCATCTATATTTTAAGCAATAAGGTATGAGGACCGTAAATATAGTTGTGGCAAAGTGGTATTGTTTGGCACAGTACAGATCCTTAGTCATGAATATATTTAATATTTCTAAGCCAAGTATTTTACCTGTGTTGTCACAGTTTATATGTAAAATGTTTTATCCAAAGCAACTTAAAGTGAATTCAAGCTACATTTTTATCAGTACTTGCATTCCCTGGGATCGAACCCACAACCTTTGGGCTGCTAACACAATGCTCTACCAGTTGAGCTACAGTAACAGTCACATTTCATGCACTTTCCACCCACAACTCTACTACACTTGTACTCTATTTCTGTTTTACAGCGTTCCAATAGCTCAACTGGTAGAGCATTGTGTTAGCGGCGCATAATGTTGTGGGCTTGATTCCCAGGAAACCCACATACTGATTAAATGTGTAGCTTGCACCCACAGTGCATAACTTTGTATAAAGGCGTCTGCCAAATGTATAAATGTAAATGCCTTGCCGCACTTCCTGAGTACTGAGGAGGTGTGCAATGACTGATGGGTAAGTTTTCCTCTCCACTTCCTGTGAAGTGATAAATTGATGTACATATTTTTCTTGTGCCCTTCAGACTGAGTGTATATGCATCCTGAGATACACAATCTTATCTAATATGGTGGATTACTTGCCAAGACAGTTACACAGACACTGTTGAGTGATTTTAATGTATGCTGTCAGATTTTGCAACAATACTTTATGTGTACATGAGTTGTAATGAGGCTTCATAGGGTTTGAATTATACACACACACACACATATATATATAGTATCATATAACTATATATATATAAATATATACACACACATTTTTTTACTTATACTATATATATATATATATATATATGTATATATACACACATACACATATATATATAACTTTGTAATTGAATAGAAAATAATGAAACTTTATATGATATAATGTTGAAGGAAACGTTTTATAAACCAGTTTCATCTTTTCTCAACTCTCCACAGCAAATTCTCCAACATTTCACATTACAGACTGTTACTCCTTCTGGAACGTTGCGATGATTTTTTTTCCAATTTACTTTCTGCTTTGTGGAAATGAGTTAATCAGGCCATTGTACTGCAGAAAATGAATACAAATTAGATGAGAAAACCAATTCTGTGAATAATAGGTGTTCCTTACCGAGACAGGTATTTGAATATTTCAGGAACAAATCTAAATACCAGTTATACGTTGCCAATCAGCTCTCCAGAATCACTGTGGGGGTATAATTCAATTCCATATCTACTGCTTGATCTTTTGCATAAGAAGCAAAAAATCCTTCATCAATCCAGCTGTTATTTTGCATTACTGCATCACATTTATATATAACAATCCACGGTCCCACAAATCCTTTTATCACAGTTTGTTTCCAAGTTCTCCACCCTTCCCCCATTAGATGCAGTAGTTGTGGTTTCCAGGGAATAGGTCTGTGACTGTACAATGACACCGAAAGTCCCTCAGGAAGAACCGCTATTATAAATAGCACCTTTTCTGATGTGGCTTTTTCTGTGTCTGGACCCAAGGGCATCCGTTTAAATCATTTGTTTATAAAATAACTCACACAAACACACAGCGTCACAGAAAATGTTGAGTCTGAACATACAACATAAATTGGTGTGGTTGAATTTCAGATTGTATGAATGAGTCAAGAACAATAAACAAACTAAATGATGTAAAAAAATCACCAAGTGATCGCTAATTCCTGGCTTGTGACGATTTGAATGTATAAAGTAATTCATGTATTCATGAAAATTTGCCCACCATTTTGTTTTTAAAAAAATCTACTTATTGCACAAAATTTAATACATAGTTACATAGCTTAGTACATCTAGACACACTCTAGTCAAAAAAGAGTTTTGATAACTTGACCATTCTCTAAAAATGGCTAAATAAATTTTGACAAAATGTCTGACAAAATCGATGTGAGGAAACCTTCACAACACTTTTGTGTATTGACATGAAATCTCTCCTAGTGGCCAAATTATACAACAAAATTCATAAAGCCACCTATAACCTTTGATTCATTTACCCAATTGTCATGCGCCTGCTGTCTATAGATTCCTTGGCTCACGTCAAGTACTGCAATACCACATTTGTCGTTGTCAACCATATTTCCTGTTGGCCATTTTGTGTAGAAAACCTACTTTTTCTACACAAACTTCTCCTAGGCAGTACATCCGATTTGCACAAAATTTTGTTTGCATCCTCTAGGGAGAATCCTGATAAAAAGTTATGAAAATCTTTTTGATACACCAAACAGGTTTTGAATGATGATACAATGGCAAAATGCATCTGACACTGTAACTGTGTTAGGCATTGTAACCGTTTTAATATTTAAATATATATTAATATTAAAATATAGTGTAAAATGATTTGAATCATTAAACAAATTATGACTGTTTCTCAGATATGACCTTATTTCTGATGAACAGCAATTAAATAAAATATAATCAAAAGTTAGGGCACTAACTTACAAAGGTAACACAATTGACAGAAAACAGCATGCTTAAAATTAATATGAGACGTGATGCGTGAGGAAGACTTCTAATCAAATTTGAGATGCGCTACAAATGACATTTTTGCGGTTTGTGACTTTTCAGGAAAAAACGAACTCTCCTGAGGTACTGTTCAGTGAACGTTGTTAGTAAACTAATTAAATAACAAGTGGGAGTGTGAAAAATAATCTTTAAATAAACTAGTGGGAGTGTAAAAATGTTCTTTATCAGAGTTCCAAAAATACCCAGGGCTAAAAGTTAAAAAACACCCAATTATGTTAAATATAAATTTTACATAACAGGAGGCTACAGTCACAATGTTGCATCACATACAATCTGAAGTCTATTGCACACAAATTAA
>JBAJNP010008716.1:0-19641 GCA_036877545.1 Yasuhikotakia modesta
GTGTGTGTGTGTGTCTGTGTGCAGGAGTGTGTGTGTGTGTCTGTGTGCAGGAGTGTGTGTGTGTCTGTGTCTGTGTGCAGGAGTATGTGTGTATGTGTCTGTGTGTGCGTGACTCTTGGTCAATTTCCTTCAAGAACTGTAACACGCCTAACAGGAATAAGGGACATTCTGTGAGAGAGCATGTCACTTCCTGTGCTAAAACAATACAAGGGTGTTGTCTGTTTGTATCCCATGGGATTGAGTGACTGAAGAACCTCGCCTTGCATACACAGTTGAAAACACACAAAACCGGCTACACACAAGACGTGTGTGAGCTCCTGAGGGTGACAGAGCGGCTAATCCAATCTTACAGAGCTTTTACTGAGAACTCACACACACTCTCACTCAATACTGTGGAAATACCCAGAAATCAGACACCAGCTAACTCCCCACCGGAGAGTGTGAACACAAAGCAGGTAAATGAGAATTAAGGTCACAGAGAATCAGAAAGAGAGAGAGGGATGGTCTGACTGTGAGGACCTGCTGCACACAAAATCTGAGTAAGAGATATGGGACTGTTGGTGAGCTGTACCTGTATGCAGGTCTGTACTTCACCGTGGTCACTGCTGAGGTCAGTGATGGACTCAGAACAGGGTTTAATGTCGTGTCCAGTGCTGGGTTCTGTCTGCGGTTCAGTGCTGGGCTCAAAGAGTGGAGTACTGGGTTCAGTTACTGTTTCAGTCTTGGGTGAGGGGGGGCACAGGAACACAGGAGATGTCAGGCGAGCATGAGCTCTGTACAGCGGGGAACCGTTCAACACCCCTCCAGCGCCCGTGGGGCTCTGACAGAAACAGAACATGAGGAGAACATTCAGAGAAACATCTGCATTTACAGTCTTTCACAATGACCTGGATCTGCTGCAACTTCATGTAGTACAGGAACAGTTTCAGTTGATGGGTTTGTGAATGTCAGAGTATCGCCTTCATTTCTCAGCTGGTGTTCAGCTGGAGAGTTCAGGTGGAAAAGCCAAACAAAAACAAACAGCACCACTGTGAGAAAAGACCTTCACTGTTCTGTTAGGCGCCTGTGTGCTGATCCTATTTCCATCTGTTACCTGGACAGGTGTCAACACACCTCACCTGATCTGTACAGGTCAAGGCTCTGCATGTGTGTATGAGCTTAGAAACATTTAGCTGCAGTCAAGCCCTTCTAGAACCGTGTGTGTGTGTGTGTGAGAGAGAGAGAGAGAGAGAGAGAGAGAGAGGAAAGGAGAGAGAGACAGAGAGAATTTTTTTAATGGATCAGATTTATTCTGCATGATCCTGGTTGTTTAACAGAAGAGGTTGAAGAGAGAGCATTGCATTCAGTTCAGCACAGGTTAAATCACACAAACACATTCATTTTCAGTGTAAGGTATGGGTTGTGTTGTAGCCCACACACATTAGACCACTCATAAACATCCAGTGAATTTAAAGATACTGTGATCTTCTTAAAGAAACAAAGAAACACATTCAGGTTTGTTTAGTTTCTAATCACCTCAAACGCAGAGAACAAAGATGCAGAGAATGTGTGGTTTAGTGGTTTGTAGGTTGGATAAGAAACAATGAACATTCTCTGTGACTGCTAGATAAAACTTCATATATGTACAGTGATGCTCTGGGCCTTTAAAGGCGTCATATTTTAACCCCTGGTGTGTAATTATAATATTACTGAAGTTTGTCATTTATGCCCTTTAAACCACAGCCTCTACATTATCTTCTTGTTATGTGTAGTTATAATTTAACCTCTCTATATTGCTGTTGTCATGTTAAAGCCTCTGCCTCTTTCTGAGACAGATTTCCTCCTGAACTTACATGAGCCCGAGGGAACTACGCGTCTACTGATATTTGGATATGTAAAACAGGAAATATCTGGTACTGAATTAAAACAAGGTTCTGCTGTAAATGCTGTTTGACCTTGTTTATGAAGATCCCCTCAGAGCTCTGTCTGCTGTAGGGGGGGGTGGCACAGTCTCGAGGGGAGGCCCGCGGGGACGACGCCGCCGAGGAGCGGGAGGAGAGGGAGCCCATCTCTATCGCCCTCTCCTCCGTACACGGGAGGCCGTGATACTTCAGGAACTCATCCGTGACCCGGTCCACCACCAGCAGCCTGGTGCGGTGCTCCACCGCCAAGATCCGCTGGACAACCTGGAGACCCAGAGAGAAAAATCACCAAAAAGTACCATGAGTTCTGAACATGGTGCCATGCCTGCAGTAAGATCTATGAATGAAACACCAGTCACTATTTTATGGGGTCTCCCATATCAGTGGTGTTCTGGTGCTGTGGTGGTGACTATACAGTTACCGTGGCACATGTTTGTAATAGAGGAGGGGACATCATGTGTGAGTTTCCAAACATCAACATACAGTAAGTCTTAAACAAACACACATGAACACCGTCACGTCAGTGTGGAAAGAGCACAGCAGCTGTTCTCAAACCTAGCGCGCACCCTACATAGACAACATCATGTACATAGACAACATCAGGTACATGGACAACATCATGTACATAGACAACATCAGGTACATAGACAACATCAGGTACATAGACATATATATCATCCTGGGGCCCCAGGCGCGTTAGGAACCATCAAGACAAGTTGGGATTTTTAGAATTTGCATAGATTTGAATCATTTCCGTTTCGCCCATAACACAACCGGTGCCCAGAAACGCGCTCTGGACGGGCAGCGGGTTTCATTGGGGAACCCGGAGGCGCTCCAGCGGCTCCTCCTCACTCGTTACCTGCTGATGACTTTCTCCCTCCACGTTCTCCCCGTTCACCTCCACCACCCGATCACCCGACCTGAGACCCGACAGGTCCGCGGGGGAGCCCGGCTCGATCTTGCGGATGTACTGCGCTCCGCGGCTGCGCTCCCCGTGGAGATGAAAGCCGAAGCCGCGGTCTCCTTTAGTTAAATAACACAGGCGCGGACGGAGCTCCCGCTCCAGGATCTCCCGCTCCAGAGTGTTCGCCATGTCCTGCGGTCCCGTTCATTCACCGCATTAACAAACCTGAGGAAGTGCGCGTGGAAAATGCGCGATCCTTAAGGATGCATGTCCTGGCCGCAGGTTTTCACCTCACTTAACGTTACAAATAGAAAACAAGACTGAAGTAAAGTACAACGAAAGTGAATAAAATGCAAGACATAAAATAAAGTCACTTTAATCCGACCGCAAACCGCGCGTTGGGTTCATGGTGTCGTGCGCGTCTGTTCCGCGGTCAGATCTTCCTCCTCCTGCGCCTCCGTCCCACTAACAGCCTCGGTCAGATCTTCCTCCTCCAGCCATCACGCAAACATCATCATCACTCTTCATCTGATGTTCTGAACGCTTGTGAGGTCTGACGTGAGATCAGCGCGGAACTCTTCCTCCTCACAACCCCGCACTGATCTGGAATCAGTATTTACTGCACATGAAAACTGACCCTGAACTCAATGTGCATCAGCAACTGCACTTAAATACTTATTTCTTTCTTAAAGACACACGTAACGTTACAATAATGTTAAAACAACGTTGGATAAATAAAATAAACTTGTGAAAACTGCTGATGTTTTCAGCTGTGCTGTCCTCTAGTGTTGACGAACAAAACAGCCCATGTGTTACAGCTCTTTAATATCAACTCTCACAAACGTCAACTTACAAAACTGATCAATGATGTAAATGTTAGGATTTACACTGAGTGTCAGATTTTAATGTTGTTTGTGTCTGTTTCTCTGTCTTCACTACTGTTTTCTGACAGGCCAGATTTGTTTTGACGCTCCGTTTCTGAAACGTCCCGTGGAGATGCCATCTTCCTCCTCTGAGAGGAGCAGGACGTGTCCGATGACTCCTCTTTAACCCGCAATGTTGGAGGTGCTGATATATTCTTGGGACTGTTATGAGTGACACCAGCAGATTTTGGGGCTCTTGATTTGAGCTTGCTCGGGGAGGACAGGTGGACAGATGGACAGGTGTACCGATTCAGACACATGGAGCACAGCGGCCCAACAGGTAAACACACCTGCTGCCCGAAACCAACCAGCAACCAGTTGATCTCACTCCACAGATCCCTACAGCACAGAAGGGAACTGTTAGAGAAACTGTGTTTGGAGAGATAAATGTTATTAACCGGACTGAAAATAGAGGTTACCGTGGTAACCACTCCTCCAGCGCTCTCCGCGTCTCTTCTGGTGTTTTAGTCTCTTTCTTGGTCCACCTGAGCCGGTTTGAGATCCGGTGAACGTGGGTGTCCACACCTACACAAGCACACAACATCCTTCAGCGTGGAACATTCCAGTCATGTTAATAAACCCAGCAGGCACAAAAGTTGTTTTACCAATTCCTGACACGTGGTTCCAGGCGATGTTCATGACCAGATGGGCCATCTTGGGCCCAACGCCTGGCAGTCGCATCAGTTGCTCCACTGTGTTGGGAATGTCCCCACCAAACTCCTGCTGAATCAGAGCTGTGGTCTGTTGGATGTACTTCACCTTCCTCTGAGAAAGACACATGTGTGAGTTCATGAGTTTGACACGAGCGTGTCGCGTCCGGGTGGCTGACTTACCCTCCAGAAGCCCACTGGGTATATGAGTCTGCCCAGGGTCTCCTCACGCATGCCGAGCACTGCTTTCACACTGAGGTCATGCTCTCGTAATCTCTGCATCGCTGCCGCCGTCACGTGATCTTTCGTTTGACTGGACAACATCAGAGAGATCAACACCTGGAACCGACGAACCTGAGACAGTATGACAGTGTCACACTGATACTCAATCTCAGGTTGTGATTGGTTATTCATTATCTCAACAGATTTTTGATTGGTTGTTTCTCACCTCAGGTGGTGCTTCTATATCGTAGCATTTTGCTGCTCCCATCTGATCCACCGGCGCGTCCCGCTTGCTCCTCATCTCTCTGATCAATGACAGCTGTGTCCTCCAATCAGGAGGCTCCCAGCGCTCCCTCTTCGGCCCCACCCCTTCCTCCTCGTACTCCACTTTCACACGACCCCGTCTTGGTTTCCTAGGTGATCTCCGAGGGGCTTCATCATCCTCCACCATCACTTCTGTGGTGGTTTTATTGCTGCCTGATAGAGGTTCTGTAGGAAACAACAAATCTTGATCATTATCAAAGGTTTTATGAATAAGAACAGAATTCAGTCCACGATATTCAAAGCCAAGACTTGGTGGTTTTAAATTCTTTAAATAAGGCTGAAATGACAGACTTTATAATGTAAATAACCAGCCTCCCTCAAAGACACGTGTGAACGCATTTGTAAAATACAACCATAAGCTGCAAGCTGATTATAAGACAGAAGACCTGCAGAAGATGTGAGGTCCTGCTGGACCTCAGCTTTCACTCTGGATCTCCATCTACACAGTCCTGCTTTATGTACTTCGCCTGCAGAACTTTCTGATGGCTCTGCTGAATCGGTGAAGTATGGCGACTTCATTTCTACAACTAGACGGCGAAACGCGTAAACGTATGACCTCCTGGCCGGCGATAAGAGATGGAGTGACATCCCCTGAGCTCACCTTCAGTCTTCATTCTGCACATCTGCAGCACAAGGTCCCGTCGAACCACCGAACGCGCCTCGTTTTGACGCTACTGAGCATTTGTAGTTTATTAACACACAGTGCGCCCGTAAAGCCAACGCGCACTCACTGCTGCAGAACTACAAATCCCACGAACGCTACCCCGCAGCACACACGTGACTTGTTTTTGTAGGAAATACATGCCAGTGTGTTAAGCATGACTTCCGGGGGCAGTAAAGGGGGCTGATGTGAGCTGGGGCAGTTCTGCTGGCTGGGACACACTCTGATATAAATGCATACAATCAGTGCCAGTTCATTTATATCCTTTAGTTGTATTTTCCTGGTAGCAGCCCGCCTTCATCATCGGCAGACGGCGAAGAGCTGTTGTTTGGTATTGGGTTGTTTATGGGTTGGTAAAGGCTTATTTATTTATTTACGGTTGTTTATTTCCACATGTCAGGTATTTGCTTGCATTAGACCGATATGTAATTGTATTATTGTTATGCATGTTATGCTGCATGTTATGCTGCATGTTATGCTGCATGTTATGCGCTATGCGACAGTGAATCTACGTCGCATTTCTGTCGCGCTTTTCTGCATGTTGTGTCACGAGGTGACAGCAAATGTCATCTTTGCTTTGTTTTCCTTCTGAAAGCATCGCTGCCAAAACTGTTGATCATATCGCACATGTTTCTGGGTGTCGCAGTAAATACGTGCAAGAGTTTGTAGCTCAGTTTGAGTTTTTGGGGCTGAACTCCCTCATGTGCGCGAGAAGGAGAGAAATGCTCCTGTTGAAGGTTCAAAAGGATCAAATGTAAGAGGAGATGCAGAGAAACCTTAGTGACTCTAGAACCTGACATGTGGCTTTTAGGAACACGTGAACATATAGCAGACATTCATAGACATGAGCTTCAGGGTTTGTCTCTCGCTTTTCTCTGTCTGTCATTCAGGTCTGAGGATGAACAAACAGCCGAGCAAAGAGTCTCTAAAGGACAAAGTGAAGGGGATCCTGGGTCTCGGAACCACCCGACCCAATAGCAAACACCCAGAGAGCAAACACTCAGAGTTTATCATCACTCTGGACATCTTAAAGGTCAGAGGTGGTTTTAAGGAATTTGTTGCTGCAAATAAATGCTATTTTCACCCAAGAATCTACAAACACGGTGTGTGTGTCACATTTAAGCTCTGTTAAGCTGTCTGTTCTCCATCTGTCAGGAGCTCACTCCAGAGTGTGGTCTGCATCACAGGATCAAAGTCATCAACCATGTGTGTGATCTCGCCAAGTCCAAGAAGTTTGAGGAGGTGAGATCTTTCAGAGTCACTGCTGAGGGTGTGTGTGGAGACAGACGGTCACGAGCTGTGTTGTGTTTCAGCATGCGGTGGAGGCACTGTGGAAGGCTGTTGAAGACCTCATCACCCCCGATCAACCACCAGAGGCCCGACATGCAGTGCTGGTTCTGTTGAGAGCCATCATCCAGGGACAGGTCAGGAGCAGAGCTCACGGCACCAAAAAAACAACTAAGAGAACTAAAAATCTGGTGTTCCATTAGTCAGTGTTCTTCTTGGTGTGTTTGTGTGTGTTTAGGGCGAGAGGTTGGGACCTCTCCGGTCTTATTTTTTTAAGATAATTCTGGATTATCAGCCCTGCAATGAAGACCTCCATGAGAGACTAGAGGTCTTCAAGACCCTCACAGAGAACGGCAAAGACATTACCTACCTGGAGGAGGAGATGGGTACGTCTGAAATACACACACACACGTGTTCTGTGGGTTTGTTCACGTGTGTTGAGTGTGTGTGTCTCTCCTCAGCTCGGTTTGTTCTGCTCTGGATGGACATCGGTTTGTCCTCTGATTTTCTGCATGTGCTGGTCAATCTGGTCAAATTCAACTCCTGTTATCTGGATGAGAACGTCTCCTTAATGGTCCAGTAAGATCATGTGCACACTGACACACACACATAAAGAAACAATCGTGGAAGCAGAAAAACAATCCCTGCATGCACCTCATGTATTTTGTTATGTTACAGTTTTAGTGACATTTGTATCGTTATGAAAATGCTGGGAGAAAGTTTAGGTGTGTGTACAGCACTGCTAAATGATTATATAACTTTTATTTGTTTAGGAAAATCTGTCTTCTGTGCAACCGGACGACTTCATCTACAGATATTGAGGTATCTGAACATTATGTCACACATTGAATGATTTTAATGCTAGCACACTGCCTTACTGGTGCGTGTGTGTGTGTGTAGGTTGCGTTGCAGGTGCTGGATGCTGTTGTGTGTTATAACTGCCTGCCCTCTGATTCTCTGACGGTTTTCATCATCACTCTGTGTCGAACTGTAAACGTGAAGGAATTCTGTGAATCCTGCTGGAAGGTACTAGATGAAATCCCATCAAACGTGTCTGACACACTCCTTCATGTTCTTGCACTCACTGGGTATTTTTGTGATTATTCAGTTGATGCGGAAAGTGTTGGGAACTCACTTGGGTCACAGTGCTATTTACACCATGTGCCGTATCATGGAGGAGAGGTAGTGTGTTAGAATGTGTGTGTGAGAACTTTGTGTGTGTGTGAAAAGATATGTGTGTGTGTAATGTTTCTCTTTACTATGTAGGGTGTATTCTGAGGATGCAGCACTTTTAAGGGGAGCTGTGTTTTTTGTTGGCATGGCGCTGTGGGGGGCTCACAGACTGCCAGCTCTTAAAAACTCCCCCACCCTGGTTCTGCCCTCATTTCACAAGGTGTGTGTGTGTCTTAAGTTATAGTTTAGCTATAGAGTTTCATAACTATTTGTGTTGAGCACTTCATCATTGTGGAAGTAACTTTGTAACCTTTGCACCGCAGGCCATGAACTGTGCTAATGAGGTGGTGTCATATGAGATTGTGCTTTCAGTCACACGACTGATCAAGAAGTACGGCAGAGATCTGCAGGTGGTGACCTGGGACATTCTGCTGTCCATTATAGACAGACTGCTGCAACAGATACAGGTGCACACACACACACACACACACACACACACACACACACACAGATGTTATGTGTGGATCTTTGATAAGAACTGTGATTGTTGTGTGTCTGTGATTGTTGTGTGTCTGTGATTGTTGTGTGCGCAGACGATGGGCAGTTCTGATCTGAAGGTGATAGTTTATGAGTTATTGAGTACAGTTGAAGAGCTCTACGAACAGAACGACTTTCATGGATCTTCACACAGATTCTTCAGTATGGTGGAGAAATGTGCTGATAAACGACCAGTGAGTCTCTTTCTCTCTGTCCCTCAGTCATTGTAACTGACTGACTGTTGTTGTTGGTGTGACTGACTGTTGTCGCTGTGTAACTGACTGTTGACTCTCTCTGTCAGGATGCGTCTGTGCTGACGCTCATTTCCTACAGAGCTCAGTCCATTCAGCCTGCGAAAGATGGATGGCTGCAGAACCTTCTGAAGCTAATGGAGAAGTTCTTCAGGTGGTAGAGCTGCACTGATCACACCTGACCAGCTCCTTCAGTAAGATCATGTGTTAAATGCTTCACTGTATTACACTTGTCTCTCTCTCCATCAGGAATGAGACTCGCACTACCATCAGAATCAAGGTTCTGCACATCTTGTCTTTTGTACTCAGCACAAATCGACAGCTGTATGAGGTCAGTCCCAAACCTCACACAGACTCCAATCTAGAAGATCTGAACATCTCTGCAGTCTGAGATTAGACCAAGATGTTCTGTTTCTCTGCAGGAGGAGCTGATAGAGGTGGTGGTGACTCCTCAGCTGGGTCAGATCGCTGAAGATCGAGATCTGGCGGTCAGGAGACAGGCCACGCAGCTGCTGGTGGATCTAGCTGAGGGCTGTAACACCCATCACTTCAACAGCCTGCTGGACATCATAGAGAGGGTAAGGGCGCATGCTGATGATGTTACTGATAGGTGTCTAACAAGACTGAGGAGTAAAAATGTTTCACATGTGAGGCCCTGAGGTGTGGCATCATTTTAAAGTGTGTTTGTGCCATTAAGTGTTTGTGCCATTAAAACTTTAGTTTTTCTGTAGGTTGCTAGTCGTCCTTTAACATGCTCTCTGGAGGGAGAGAGAGATCTCTCTCTGGAGTCACCCATGGATGATGTCAGAACCGCCATTCTGGGTCTGCTAGAGATACTGCAGGTACCAAACCCAAATAAGAGTTCAGCAGAGCAGTTCTACTGAGTGTGTACAGGTGGTTCTGTTCTCAGTGTGTGTGTTTGTGATCTAGAGTAAACTATACAGTCTGCCTGCCGGTCACGCCAGTCGTGTGTATGAGCTGCTGATATCACATCTCCAGCTCCACTACAAGAGCAGATACTGCAGTGCCATTGCCTGCTCTGTCCGGCTGCAGGTCAGAGGTCACGCATGTGCATCCATGAATCAGTTCCTGTCCCATCCAAACCTGTATGACTTTAGTTTACCTGTCAGCATTTACTTTCATTGTATGGGAAAAATTTGATGACTTTTGTATGTTTTCTCTGAAAATCGTTAGTTTGGATTGAAAACACGGGTGTGATTTTTGGGAGAATGGAAGCTGTTCAGAAATGCAGATATCAGTCTCGCTGTTCTCTCAGGTGTTTGATTTCCTGTTGATGATGAGGGCTGATTCTCTTCATCGACTGGGAGTGCCCAATAAAGATGGAGTTTTGAGATTCAGCCCATATTGTCACTGTGACGTGGGGTAAGAACACACACACACTTGTGTGTCCTTAAACCCAAAGCAGGAACTTTAGATTTATATAGACTAAAGACTTTTCTGGCTTTTAGGGAGTCTGACAAGAGAGTGACTGATAAGAAGCCAACAGGAACTGTGTCACCACCGGCAGGAAGTCCCACACCTGCGGCCCCGCCCTCCTCAATTCGCACTGCCTACCTGCCCTACAACCTGGCCTTCAGTGTGTTACTACAGTGCCTGAAGATGGTATACACACACACACACACACCCACAGATTGCCTGTGGTACAGTGCTTACGATGGTTCAGTTACAGTATCACTCACCACCATAGAATTGCTGTGTTATACTGGTGCTTCATTGTCTGTGCTGATGGTGTTTGTTGGGCTTGTAGGAGTCTGATTGGAAGGTTCTGAAGCTGGTTCTGGATAAGATGTCTTGCACTATACAGTACAAGGTTCTGATTCTGACGTCACCGTGCAACATTGACCAGCTCTGCTCGACTCTCTGCTCCATGGTAACACAACACACACACACAAGAGCTTTCAGAGAAGACTTTTTTATTTTTTATTTAATCTCACTTAATTTATTTAATTTCTGTGTGTGTAAAGGTAACAGATCGGCTCATATTGGAGCGTTTGAAGAAAACTCCAGATGGATTTTCCCTCACTGATGTCCAGCTGGCTGTGGTTCCTGTACTCACTGCCCTCACGTCCTACCACAGTTACCTAGATCAATCCAGACAGGTGACACACACACACACACACACACAGTCAGTCAGACTCTGAACAGAATGATGAGATGTTGTGTGCTTGTTTCTCCGGCAGCGGGAGCTGGTTCAGTGTTTGGAGAAAGGTTTGATTTATCGCTGTGCTAAGCAGTGTGTGGTTGCGCTGACCATGTGTACTGTAGAGATGCCTGACATCATGATCAAACTCCTCCCTGCCCTCATCGTCAAACTCACGCACATCTCGGCAACGGTTGCCATGGCATCACCCATGCTGGAGTTCTTGTCCAGTAAGTACATACTTGACAGTGCACTTTCTGACCAATCAGAATGCCCTCCAAATGCGCACATATTAAACTGCCCAAAAATTGTCTTTTCTTTCCAAAATTCTCTATTTTGTCCCCTCTAGCGTTGGTACGGCTCCCGCACCTGTATGCTAACTTCGTAGCTGAGCAGTATGTTAGCGTGTTTGCTATATCGCTGCCATACACCAACCCCTCAAAGTGAGTCTCTGGACTGCTGACAGTTTACAGGCCCATAATGAGATGTTATAACACGCACGCAACATTAAAAATGAAAATCATCTTTTATTTTATACTGACAGAGTGTTTCTGTTTTGCTGAATTTTAAGATTCATGATTTAGTGTTTTAATGAATTTTTTAACTCTGTGTGTTTACATGTCTGGACACAGTCATCAGTGGTTTTGCATCAGAATATGTATTTAAATATAAATGCACATAATTATCCAGGATAAAATCATTGGGGAGTAACTGGGCAAATACATCCTATATTTCATACTTTGGAAACCACATAGCAACTAAACTAAAATGTTACACACCTACAGCAAATGATGATAATGATCCCTCAGTGTTTTCATCAGAAATCTTTCACTCTCTCTCTCTCTGTAGGTTTAATCAGTACATAGTGTCTCTCGCCCATCATGTCATTGCCATGTGGTTCATTCGCTGCAGGCTGCCGTTCAGGAAAGATTTTGTTCAGTACATCACCAAGGTGGGTGAAGACTCTGAACTTCTTTGTGTTTATATCTTTCTTATATTACTTCAGATCTGTAGCTCTGAAAATAAACTGATGTACATTTTATTTTCACTAAGTGTAAACAATCAGTTAAGAATTTATGCAATTTTTACATTAAAATTGTCGTGTCGTTCTGTTAAATGTGGAATTATATTGTTTTTTTATTATATTACACATTTAAAACAATAAATGTTATGGGCCATAATAAACAGAAGTTCTGTGGAGTCAGATTAGAGGTGGACAGTTTCAGTGGCAGCCTAACATGATAGTTTGTCTAAAAGACTTTTGATTTTTTAGGGTCTTCGATCGAATGCCCTTATGCCCTTTGATGACACACACGAGCAAAGCAGCTTCAGAGCTCGCAGCACAAGCCTGAACGAGAGGCCTAAGAGGTACGCACACAGACAACACACACACACCACACAATCACACCCCCCCCCCACACACACACACACGTGCGAGAGCATGACTGTCAACAGGACTCTCATTGGTTCATTTTCTGATGATGTCGTGATATCTGGGTTTGTTTTGTCTGTTCTTACATTCACTCAGTGCTGCTAGTCTGACTGTGGGAAGTTTCTGTCACTGTCACTGGACTTGATTCTCTCAGATTTTCTAATTTTCTTCTGTTTTCTCATCTGTGACTGTATCTCACAGGCAGACTATCACTGAAACTCCATCAGTAAAATACATTATAAATGGATGTTTCTTTAGCTGTGGCCAGTGTCTTGTGTTTTATCAAGCAGACTACAGCTCCACATGAGTAATGCATGTACAACAGCCATCTAATGATGTTAGCAGAGGAAATAAACACACCAGTGAGTGTGTAAAGCTCCCTGACTCACAGCCAATGAGATAAGTTACAAATTAAACTCTTGTAGTCCCGCCCACTGACACATGGATTTGAATGCCCAATCAGACGCAAGCCTGTTCCTCGTTATTCCCCCTCCTGTTTCTGTCTCTTCATCTTTCTCTTCTCATTTGTTATTGTATTGGGTGTAGAAACAACCCCTATACCCCATAATAAGTATAAATACATAGTAATAGTTTCCATGGTAACAACACACTAAACCATGTTAACAACATATTAGAAATGCAAACATGGCAATTACTGCACCCGCGTTTCCCATGTAGTAATCATCATCATCATCATCATCCATGTTGCCACAGCAACAACACCATCATGTGATCTCATTGTTTTTCACTCTTTTGTATGTTCTGTCCATTTTGTTTTTGCTTCTTAGGGGCTGAACTTTGAATGAAAAGCTTGACAGCCATTGTAGCTTTAGTAATATAATGCGTTACATTTTTCTGGATAAGTCTGTATAAATTGGCAAAATATTTTCTTGCAGAGACAAAATTTTAAAGCCGTTGGTAGGTTCAAATTTTTTATTTGTTTCTCATTTCCAGCCCCTAATTTTCCCCCATCCAGTGATTCATCTGTGTTTGTACAGTGTCACACTTACACACATGATCATCTGTGTTTGTACAGTGTCACACTTACACACATGATCATCTGTGTTTGTGCAGTGTCACACACACACAATCACCTGTGTTTAAATGCTATTAATTGTCAGTGTGAAGATCATATTGTGTCTGAATGCTGAATGCTGTTGTGCTCATGAAGTAGCTGTTTCTGTTCTCCCTCCAGCTGGTTCCTTGTGTAGAATGCTGAAAGTATATTGCTTTTCTTTTAGCCTTGTCATGTATCTGTTTATCTGTTTTATATGCTGTTTCTCCTCCCAGTTTTCTTTTCCATTTTGTTTCAATGTCTTTCCTGTTTTCTGGTTCTCAGTGTGTGCACACTGCTGACTAAGTTACTTTTGTTTTCCTTTCACTGCCTTTTTTGACTCCTCCGTCCCCTCCTCTGATTGGGCCTTGCGTGGTGGGCGTGGTTTGGGGGGGGGGTGCTGACAACTTGGATCCGTCACCTGTGATTGGTCGCTGGCCCAATTCATGACACTTCACCAACCCCCATCCACCCGACCCCTCCCCTTCCACATGATGCGGTGGTGCTGAAATTTCCCCCAACCCTCCCATCCCTGGTCACCCTGACGCCCTTGACCCGTTTGCCCTCGGGGCAGTTTGCGGACGACCAAAGTGGTGAAGCAAGGCCCCAGCGCAAACTCGCCCGTTAAAGACCTGAAAGATCTGTCAGCCATGGACGCCTTCCGCTCACGAAGCATCAGTGTGTCCGAGCATGCCGTGCGCAGGTAGAGCATTTTTAGTAACCTCAGAAAATTCTTTTACTATTGAAACCAAATCCCTGCTTTTCTTTTTCTGTATGGTGGGAGGGGCTTGGGCTGTTGAGGGCGGCGTGGGGTGGGCGTGGACATCAGGTTTGGGCGCATTTTGATTGACAGGTGCATGTTGGAGGAGGGTTTTGTGGTCATTTGAAGTAACGTTTATTGCATGTGCCTGTGACTGACAGATGGACTGTGTGTTCATTTTGTTTTTTTTATTTTAAATTAACCCTTTTTGCGTATACAATGCTTTTTTTGTGGTGTGTGTAATTTCTGTGAACAAATGGCGAAACACGGGACACATGCACGGCACAATCCCTGACATTCACTGATCCTGCATCAAAACATCTGTGCAGCTTTAAATGGGATGGCAAAGACGGTTTAATTCTGAACACTAGGGTGCGCATTTCACTTCAGCCTGCTGTCTGTCTGTCTGTCTGTCTGGGTCTCAGTGCTGTGAATCTTCACACACTCTTTATCCTGGATGCAGGTAAAGTATTTGTTTCATTAAGCTCCATTTTTGTCTAAAATCTCTGCAGGTGCAAAGAAAATGTTTCACTGTATTCACACGTGACATAACAGAGTAAACCGAGATTGAGGCTCTTATGTTGTGTATGTGGTGCTCTGAGTTCACACAAGCGGTGTAGTGTCCCTCACTAGTGTCTGATAGACATGCTGTCAGCAGATAAACTCTGCAGATCTGTAACCTTAACCCACTTACCTTTAACACATTTACCCAACAGAGGGCAGCGTAGCACCTCATAAGATGTACCGCATTCTGACAGATAAAACATTTCCAGTCACTGTTTGCCCCAAGCATCTGTTTTATTAACCCAGAGCATGTAATTACCATAAAATGTATTAATCTGTTGAGCTTCAGGCAGAGGGACAGAAATGAATCTGCTGCTGTCCTCTCAGCCCACAGCAGGAGTCCGGCTCAATGTTTGTTTTACTGGCTAATGAAGAACAAATCTCAGCAGATCTTTGTTGTTAGTTTCCTAATAGACTGAAGACGTGTTTTGTTCTGCCAAAGTCAAGGTTGTTTGTTATGAATTAAAAATTACTTTTTATAACAACAGCGGTGATTTCACAAATCACTGTTTATACATAATTTTAATTTCTCTGGTCTGGAAGTTTTCTTTGGCTTACAGCCTCAGTTGAAACATTTTAAGATCTACAAATTAGAATCTGTTTCTTTGAAAAGTATAAAGCCTTTTCCCCAGACTACTTATCTGCCCATATTCATCCTGTGACAGCAGATGAGTGAGTCTCATTCAGCAGTGAAGCTCATGTCCTGTTTCATTAATTAAACAATTTCTCTTCTTTCACATTTGTATTCCACGCCGGCTTGTGTTAATGCATCAACAGAGGGAAATTACACAGACAAATCACATCGTCGTCTCCAGACACGTTCTATACCTGCAGTTCATTCTGCAGTTAACAGAGATGATGGAGAGATTTTATATCTGATGGTGATCAGAGAAACATTTTCTGTGTGCAACTGCAGTGATTCACGTTTGAGAAACTTGTGAAGTTTGAGTGAAAGATTGAGGCTGGATGTTATGAGCAGCTGTACTCAACTCTGTGGGTCGTGTCTTCTGTGAAGATTTAGGGTTTTGTTAATTATCTAGTCAAAGTTCAACATGAACTGGATGGAGTTTCACCATCAGCTAAACGTCACACAACTGTGTATTCACAAACTGGGACTTGATGCATCTTTCCTTTGTGTGTGTGTGTGTGCATGCATGTGTGTGTTTGGTTTACATGTATGTTATCATATGCAGTGTCCACTGGTACACTTTGCAGCTAATTCTGGTCATGATCCAGCCACTAAGACAGAAACAGACTAACTAACATGAAGAGTGACCCTCTACAGTTTCATGTGCTGTTTCACAGAAGCGTTTTCTAAAAAACATTAAAACAATCACAGGGTGAACAGAAAAACATGGACAGAAGGTTTTGTTCCACAGTTGATTTTCTGGCCTTGTTAAACAACAGTAGATTGACAGACTTTCTGTAGATGTTTTTGTGTTTTTTTTTGTGAGTAACAGGGAAAACGTTATTAAGTTATTTTTTGGTAATATTTGTTCTGTCACTATTATGCAATGTTACCATGACTCGGGTCACACTGAGACTTTAAAGTAGTTCTTCCTGTCTTCTGTTGTACACAAATTCACAATAGTATCATGTGGTATCAGTATTTTTCTTCCGTTCCTTGTTGTGATTGTTTTTCGTTGATTAGGTGCTTTTGTGAGCTTTGGATTTCAGCTTTCATATCACTGTGATAGACAGACAAACCCACACGTGTCATTATCATCAGGATGAGAGGAGACGTGTGTTTGTGTTGCTTTGTTTGTAAGAAGTGTGTTCAGGTAACTGCTGAAGGTTACAAAAACTGTAATTATATAACTAGAGGTGCTACGATGTTTTTTGGTGGTTTCAATCATGTTGAAATGAAGTTAGATTGTTAAAAGGAGAGGGATTGTTGTAGGTTTATGGCATAGATGTTGTATACATGGTGTGTATATATGATTTTTAATATCAAAAACATTTGCACACGGACACATGTATATACGCGTGTGTTTTAAATGATGTATAGTTTGTGGTTTGAATTATTAGCAGTAATAAAGAGGTTTGTTTTAGCAAGCATTACAGGTAAGGCACACACTGAGAAAACTGGTGAGAGATTTCTTCTGCTTGTGTTCAGGGATCGCCGTGGTTCTGCAATGGGACTGTCACCTGATTCCTGTTCATGTAAAAGCCACAGACATTTAAAGTGGATGAAAACTCTTGTGTGTTTGCTGTTGTGTGTTACAGGAAGTTGTGACTGAGTGTTAATGTGTGGAGAACACAAGCTCACCTCATTTTCTCTGGGATGAGGTTGCCATGGTTACAAGAGGGCATTCTGAGAGTCTTAGATTAATGGCATCACCTGGATCGTGGGATGCTCTGCATGTGTGTGTGTGTGTGTGTTTCAACGGCTAAGGTGTTTTAATGAACCTCTCACTCTCTCTCTCCTGCTAAAGGTTTATCTGTTTATAAACACTACATTTTCAACAAGTCCCAGTTGTGTGTCATTGTTAAAGCAGAGAAAATATTCTTGAGATAAGAACAGTGTGCACAGAAAGAAAAACATCAGAGAAATTGTCTGTTACCACAGAAAATAATTTTGACTTGTCACAAAAAGTCTTGTTTACAGAAATACACTTACAATGAAAAGTGTTATGGCAATAAATGTTGCAATAGATTCTGTTCTGAATGTACAGTTTTACATTTGCATGTTAGTGGAGTCCATTTACATTTATATTAATTTAGAATAAAGCAGGAATTATTGAATAATACATGCAAATGCTTTAATAGAAACATGAGCTTGTAATCCTGTGTTAATTTTTCACTATCACGGTTCATCATTTTTTGCATATTCAACATTATACCACAGATGTTGAACTCTAATCATTCATTTTAACTCGATTTGTATTTGATTTTGAACGCATGTATCAAAGTGTGGTTTTAACTGCATGTTGTTTTATTGGTGAGTCACTTTAGCTTCATTTGAATGTGATTTATTATTTGTTGCCTCTTAACATCTCTTTAAAAACAAGCACGCACACACATTTGTGAATTACCTGAAGCTGTGTTCTGATCAGTCGTGACTCAACAAAGCAGCGACAAATCGCATCTCTTCCATATTAATCAGTGTTTTCATTCTTGCTACAAGCAGCGTAACGTTTGCGTCCGTCGCTGTGCGTTTTAGCTGTTTAGCTCCGCCCACCGTGAAATCTCAATATTTTAAATTGTTTTCTACAGCAATAAATAAAACAGTTTCTGATTGGCTGATTTTCTCTTAATGCGGTTTGTCATGTTTATAGAGGACAGAAAAACTGTCTCACCGCACCTGGGAAGGACACAGTGTCAGGGACCGCAGGAGTTACCTAGGACCATTACAAACAATTAAAACGATTATCTAAGGTGGCTGTGAATCTGTCCCCTGCATTTTGGTGAAGTGCTGTACTAATGACTTTGCCCTCATGCCCTCTCTCTGTCTGCTATAACTCTGATGTCTCATATGAGTCTCTGTGTGTGTGTGTGTGACCCCTGACCCTGCAGGATGCAGACGTCCAACACTACCTGCAGCCTGGGCTCAGCCGATGAGAACGCAGTGATGCAGGCGGACGATGCGTTAAAGACGGTTCACCTGGAGCTGACAGAGACCTGCCTGGACATGATGGCCCGATACGTCTTCTCAAACTTCTCTGCCCTGCCTAAGAGGTCTGTGTGATATTAGCATCTCACTGTATTAATGTGTCCACTGATGTCCTTGTGTAATGATGGTGGTTGTTTTTAGAGAGATGAATGCGCTCATTTATTAGCCGTGCCTCAGTGTTCTGTGATCATTTTTCTCTTCCTCTCTCTCAGGTCACCCATCGCAGAGTTTCTGTTATCTGGTGGACCTAGTATGACATGGCTTGTTGGGAATAAGTTGGTCACCATAACAACCAGCGGTGGTTCTCGAACCCAAGCCATCTTGGGTTTGGACATGGCAGAGAGACACGGCGGAGGAGAAATGACCAGGTTACAAACATTTCAGTCTTATCAGGCCAAAAACAGCAAGGCCAGGCCTCCGATTGCAGCATTTACTGGAACACAAGTGAAGAACAAACCATTAATCCTGCCGCCCCTGCAGGTCAGACCCGTCACTGCACACGCGTCAGACAAAAGAAGCTCCTGCTAAACTGGAGTCTCAGTCCAGCCAGCAGATCAACACAACCACTCGAACCCGGGTGCGCTCCATATCAGGTGTGTTCACACGCTTGCGGTCCAGTCTAGATTGGCTGTATTGTACCTCTGTACCCTAGAGTGCATCACTACACTTCATTTGAATGTGTATGTGCAGGAGGTCACGCTCTGCGGGCAGGCCCAGCTCAGAGTCTCAGCCCCCTGGTGGCATCTCCTGAGGGGGAGTACAGTGGGCCTTTGCCTCCACCCGGGCCCCCCCTGGAGGTCCTGGGGTCCCAGAGGGGGGCTGAGGATCACCCTCTACCCTCCACATCTTATTCTTCCCCTCCGCTTAAAGACAAGTCCAGCCTGTCAGAGTTTGTGCCCATGCTGACCCAGGGCTGGGCCGAGATCTTCATTCGCAGACCCTCAGGTATTTGGCATACAGACCTTTCATGTTTTGGAGATGGAACAGATGTGTGTGTGCTGTCCCCCTCTAATTATCACCACCCTCAATTATGACACATTTGTGCATGGCTCAGAAATTACATCATGTAACTCTTTTCCAAGGGCACAAACAAGCACAGCTCAACGGCTTTGCCATTTCAGGAGCCTAAGAATAGTTTGAGTCACACCTGCTGTGCCCACAGGCCTCATTTCTCCTCAGTTCTTCTCCAGAGCTCCTCACATCATTGTGACGTGTCCTTGAATG
>JBAJNP010008717.1:1432-19640 GCA_036877545.1 Yasuhikotakia modesta
ACACACACACACACACACACACACACACACACACACACACACACACACACACACACACACACACACACACACACACACACACACACACACACACACATACACTATCATGTGTTCATGACTAGCACACCAGATGTCACTCTTTATTCATCTGTTGTCCCACTTTATATGTGACTCTCTCTCTCTCTCTCTCTCTCTCTCTCACAAGGCAAGACACATTTTCCACTGGGACAGAATTCCTTACATTTCCAAAACTCCTAGACAGTCCCCAGAGATCTGAGGATGGCAGCATATGTGTTTTACCCTTAACTTTACGCACACTTACAGTACAGTCTGAAACTTTACAGTACGTACAGTAGTGTTATTTATATTGTGCACATTCATGGAATATATTTCCTCTGACATCCTGGAAAGTTTTATTTAACATGACATTAAATGGCACTTTAATTATGTAATGGATGGATGTTTGGTTTGGTGTAGACCCGGGTTGTCACGTCTCACATTAAGAGATTACTGTCCCTTCAGGGGGTTAGTGGAGGATAACGCTAGTTAGTTTGTTAACTACAGTGATATTACCTGACAGAAGGATTCGATAATCACTCATTTGTTGATAAAAGACAAATGGAGAGACAAAGTACAAATTAACCAATTAGCAAAAACAAGCAACATAAAATGACTTTGGCCTATGAAGTGAATTATAGTTGAATTAGCTTAAACTAAATTTCACATCTTTACAACCTCATCAAATTTACAAAACATTGCAGCATCTGAGTGATGGAAAATCACTGTTCGCATGAATAATCTTTCCAAAATTCCTGCATTTGGGTGGATTTCCCAAGTAACTGTTAGGATTGATGATTGCCCGGCACAGCCGTACAACGGCCAAGCAAAATGAGTCAAGATTTACTGGACAAGGTGCAGTTGTGTCAGCGGTGTTTATATTTCTCTCACATCACAATAACAAACCAAAATAAGCAATTTGAAGAAACCTTTCTGAACATCCACAATTAAACATCAACAGCCGTAAGATGAAGTTCAGTGTGAAGTTCCACATCATTTCTCTCTCTCTCTCTCTCTTTCTCTCTTTCAGTAAGTACGATCAGAAGACAGGTGTTGTCACACATGGTCCAGTTTATAGTCACACAGAACAATAACAGAAAGCACTGGATGAAGCCAGAGGCTCAGATGATCAAACATTACATGTGTGTTTGTGTCTGTGTGTGTGTTTGTATCTGTGTGTGTTTTGAGTGATATGTAAGGGATTAGGGTCTTGGGGTCTTGTTACAGAAAAGTTTTGTTTAAGTTTTATCTAAATACTGAATTTGTCTGTCTGTCTCAGTTCTTTCCCTCTTATCTCTCTAGTTCGGTTCTTTAGTTCCTGAGAGTCAGAGGTCATGAGTTTGCAGGACCTCCTGTCCTCCTCATCCCCGCCCCTACTTGTGAGGCATCCTGCGCTCGGCCCCCCTAATGCTTTACAGATGCTTAGACCAGCTCACCTCTCTCTCGGACCACTTATAGAAGAGAAAAATCCTAGTTGGGCTCTCTTTAATATCTCAGTTATTTCTCACTACAGCATTATTCACTTTACAGTGACTGTGGGACTAATGAACTTGAGAGGTGTAGTTTGTTTTGTCTAAAACCTTTGGGGAACACAAGTAGTTCTGTATGTTACCTGTGGTCAGACCACAGGGAGCTGTGAACAGTTTCTTTAAATAACATTTCACGCTAAAAAGCGACACGATTGAGGTATTTGTTGAGCAATGTAGTGTTTTGACAAACTTTTCTTGACCAATCAGAGAACAGCAAATCTTTGGCTGACTGACTGTAAATGATATCTGCCTGAACGGTTTAGATTGTGCTGGGAAATGTTCCTGCTGTTTTTTTTTGGACACAAGCGGTACATATTCATAAATGTCCCAACCCATATCCGTCCTAATGGTGGCTGTTTCCTTATGCGATACGCATCTCTAGCGCTGCTGGGCCAGTGTCTGATCTCAGATCTGCAGAAAGGAGCTCATTCTAGAATGTTCTCAGTGACATCATAGTGCTGGTCAGAAAAAGAGTGTATTCATACCCCCACAAACACCACAATGAGCAGATTGAGATGAGGATGGATGAGGAAAAGAGAGAGATAGCGGATGAGAGAAAGGAGAAAAACAGAGGGATTGTCATGTTTTGTAGAGTATAAACCCCTCAAGGGGTTTCTGCATGAATACCAACCGTGTGTGTGTGTGTGTGAGTGTGTGTGAGTGTGTGTGAGTGTGTGAGTGTGTGTGAGTGTGTGTGTGAGTGTGTGTGTGAGTGTGTGTGTGAGTGTGTGTGTGAGTGTGTGTGAGTGTGTGTGTGAGTGTGTGTGTGAGTGTGTGTGAGTGTGTGAGTGAGTGTGTGAGTGAGTGTGTGTGAGTGAGTGTGTGTGAGNTGAGTGTGTGAGTGTGTGAGTGTGTGTGAGTGTGTGTGAGTGTGTGTGAGTGAGTGTGAGGGAGTGTGAGGGAGTGTGAGGGAGTGTGAGTGTGTGTGAGTGTGTGTGAGTGTGTGAGTGTGTGTGAGTGAGAGAAGAGTGTGAAAGAGCCTTTGATCATTTATTTTTAAGTGAATTTCATGTAACAAACTTAAACTTACAAATTATGATCATTTTAAACTGTTGTAAGACATATAATTACACATCAAAATTCTTGTGCACAAGCCACATTTGATGTCATTGTATAACCTTAATAAACACAAATTTGACATCACATTCGACACTATAGCAATTCACCAAGTTTCTGTGTTGCTTGGCAACTACAGGCATCATCAGTTAGACTATAATACTAGCTTGAACATTTTTATTTTGGTTATTATTAATAGTAAATGTAACTTTGTTTTGTGTAAGAAAATGTTTTGGTTTTGAAGCATTGAAGACATCACATGTGCAGTCTGTGAGCGCTGCATCACGTCTCAAACCAAAATCAATCCTGCAGTCGACACGTTACAGATGCATGTTTGGGATTTTAGGTAAAGTTAAACTATTTGTCCCGTAGCGTTTGTGACATGAAAAATACTTAAGTAACTATTTATTTAAAACTATATAAAACTATTTCTTGCAGGTGTGTGTGTTAGTGTACTTGCGTCCATAAATAAATCTTTTCTCCTTGTCGTGAGGTGTCAGACTGCTTAACTTATTTTTGCATGACAGACAGACAGCTGAGTGTCAGTCACACTGATCTATTAATCAGATGCTCCCTCTTATCCCAGAGCCGGCGGATGAGAGGAACAGAGCGGATGTCGTGTCTCTGTTTGGGTCACATGATCAGATATTATCGAGACAGCAGCTGCCCCCTCCATCATAACACACACACACACACACACACTGGCTCAGACACACTGCCCTGCCACATCTTCCTCTGTAGCGTGTGTGTGTGTGTGTGTGTGACAGCTGTCTGCCGCAGGACATTGTCTCACTGATGTCTTTCTGCTGTTGCTTGTTTTACAGGGATTATGGATCCAAACGCAAGTCGGGTAAGAAATGTTTTCGTTTTCCTCTCAGCTCAGTTTAAACCTGTTGCTGCTCTGATTTCCTGAAACTAACCTCAGCCTGTCACTGACTCAGCATGCTGTACAGTCCCATACGTGTGTGTTACTGCAGCACGACATGACTTGCTTTTTTGCAGTGGGCTCAGGGTGAGAGAGGATTGGGCTGCATTATGAGTTTCTGTAGAGATTTGGGCATGACTCAGAGGTTTGTGGAGCTGCGATTGTGTGTGTTTGTCCTGAACGCTTTTGCAAATGCGACTCCTGACTGTTTGTCCGAAAGCTCTGGGGTGCAGAGAAAGTTACAACCGTTTACCATCTTTTGTTTAGCTGTTGTCGCCGTTCTTTTCTTAAAAATGTGATTATTTATTTCAGTACGTAGAAATATGTCACATTAAATAACTCTGTGGTGAATTGATGTGTTTATTATTGAATATGCGTGTGAATAATATTTGTTGTTTAGGTTTATGAATAGGATGTTTGTTTTAGCAGGTGGAAACTGCCAAACAGCCACAAGATTTTAGGTCCCAGTCTGTACATGAAGAAATGTTTTTATCTTATCTTCTTAACTTATCTTCACAACTATTCACAGAATATAACATAATGTCTGCTGTATAAGACTGGTTACATACCGGACTGGTTTATTAAGGTTGTAGGTTTAATGATGCATCTACAGTATAGCACCGTTTCCATCAGCCTGTATCTGTATTGTGGCTTTGAGTGAAGCGTTTAACTGGACGGTCGCTCCAGGGATCGTGCCTGTAATCATTTTACAGTAAATTGCTTTGGAAAAAAGTGTCAGCTAAACGGCAAATCAGTAAATTAGCTGTGAAGCATCCTATTGTAATTTCCTCGTCATTAACCAGAGATTTGGAAGCTCTGAGGACGGGATCAGACTCTTGTCAGTCTAACCAAGACTTTTAGTATCAGACTAATCCTCAGGGTGCTGAACTTAAGAACAGGTGGTCCTGCATTCAGGCTGACATAAGACGACAGTCTACTGGTGGAATCATGTAAAGTTGATCCATGTTTGGGACTTAAGGGTCTTTAAGCCCATCTGCTTGTCAAGATGGTCTCTGCCGTTGGAAGCAGACCTAACAGGGTGTAAAAAGTTTGCGTGTGTGTTTGTGTGAGTGTGTGTGTTTCATGGGTGGGAGTGTGTGTGTTCATAACAGGGAGTTCTTCAGGGTGTCTGTGTGATGAGAAGGTCAGTGAGTTAAAATCTGTCAGATGTGAAGATCTCCACATAAGTGGGTGGAGCATCTGCTAATGATCTGACCTCCATGGACCCTCTGAGGCGCCAATTCAATATAAACCCCAGGAGTGATCTTCTGATGCAGTACAGTGTTGACCTCAGGAGCAACTGTGGAAAGTTTATAGCTTGTTTTGAAGATACTTTTTTTTGCTAGTTTTAGCGTTCCTTCTAAAAACACACCCAGTGGGATCCAGCGGCCTCCACATGTTTGTACCAAACCTGAAGGTCTTCATCACTCCAGCAGGGAGAGCAAATCAAAGAGCATCTTGTGTGTTTCAGATGAAGGAAGGAAATTCGACCTTTTGCACGAAGGTTAAAATGTCACACATCTGATGTCCTAAATTCTAAAACTTACAGCCTTTATCTCAGTTTATTAACAAATCCCAGATTTTCCTGGTCTGATTTTTGGACCCGTCTGTGTAGCTAATGTTCATCCAGCACGGATGTGGCGATGCATTCAGACCTGTCAGCGCTCTGTTAAAGCCAAAAGGAGACTGAGATCTTAAACATGACATTTGTTTGACATTCCTGTGACCGATTCACCAGCCGTTTCCCAACAGAGCTGGTGCCGTTCCTCAGATTTGAATCTGGCTTTGGTGGAGGCTGATCCCGAGAGAGCGGGAAAAGGTAACGGCTGCCCGGATCAAATGTGAGGTTTTGTTTGTAGTGTTAATGCGAAGCACGCATCACGTGAAGTGTAGGAGGTAAGAAATGTCAGGAATGAGTGGACTAACACGGAGGTGTGGAATAAGGGTGGACGGATATTGGGCGAGGGTTTCCTGTGGGGTCTATAAAGTATAAATTCACCTACAGCATAAATACCACATGTTGAGTGTGTTCATTGTTTACACACTTCAACTGAACCTAAATTGTTCTTGCACCTTTATGAAACTTCTTGTGAAGAAAACAAAACACAGAGTTGTTTTTCCCATCAGCACACTCCTTGACGTGCCACCATATTTGTTTTTACCAATAGTGTTGTGTGACAAATATTCCTGACAGGAGTTGGTGTGTGTTTGTGATTCCAGATGAGATATTAGGAATCTCCGCTGCGACCTCACGCCCTTAAACCCAGACATACTTGCTTTCCAGTCAATAGATTTGTCAGCTCACAGAAACATGTGATGTTTGAGGATATTGTAACCAGATGGCGTCTTGCTTCATAGCTCTGTTCAGCTGTGATGCTCTTTGCTTAGTTTTGGTGTGTTTGGCACAATCTGTTTGAATTTAAAGTTTGTGAAACAGGAGAAAATGACAAGAATACAGTCAAAGGTGTTAAAACTCAGAATCAAAACACAGAGAATAAATTCTTTTAAAAAACAAAGAGGAATATGAAGCCTTTTTGAGATTTTACTAATACTTCTTACTAATAATGTTTATTGTAATGATCTGTGCACAGGTAACAGATTCAGTGCCTGACTAGAAATGCATTTTGTGTCTCTTTCTGCTCTTTCCTGAATAACTTTTGCTGCTTCTCTCTCTCTCTTTGTCTCTCTCTTTCTTGTGTCTTCTCTCTTTTCTGCTGCCTTCAGTTTGGATGTATGGCCTTCAGGACAGTCCAACCAAGAGTGAGGCCTCAGGTACATTTGCTTCCTATGTGTGTTTGTGTTTTCACCCTTCCTTTTGTTAGCGTGATCATTTATGTTCAGTCATTGCTTGAACACCTCACACAATAGCGTTTATTCTTCTCTCTGTGAATGTTAATAACAACTTAGACAAAAGTAGATCTTGAATACCCACTTGTTTGTTTCTAAAGCACTAAACTATTCTCATCAACATGGAATGTTTTTGCTAATTGCTAGTTTGGGCTGAGGATGCAGTTCCTAGACAAACATCCAAATGCTTGAGCTTCAAAATCTCAGTTGTAGCAAATCTTCTTAAGAACGTTTGTGGTTCTGTTCAGTTCTAGATTGTTTTTTTTTTTTTTTATGAAACAAAATATATTTGTTAAACTGTAGGTTCTTCAGATCAATATAGTTTTTTGACCCTACGAAGATGATGCTTGTGGAACTTGCAGGGTTTGAGTGGAAACTCATTTACTAGATCTTTGAGGTCTTAGATCTTGCAGGTCTTGGAGCAGCTGTACACGCTTGTTCTGGAGGAGGAACTAGAGTAGGTCTTTCAAGGCTAGCAGTGAAGAGGAATAAATTCAGCACGAGAACACGACATGTATAGCATGAGACGAGAGCTTGTGGTCGGTCCTCCCCTGGGAAATTTTTCAGACAACGGCCTGCAAATAAACACTTCAGCAAGGAATGCTCTTAGTTTTTTTAAATGAATGCTGACACTTGCAGAGCTACAGCCTGTATCCATCGTGTATCCATCCTCACACACACACTCTTCCTAACAGCTCTGTCTGAGATAAACCTGAGAAAAACATATTGATTCTGTAGCATTTTTAGGCTTCAGTTCCCTGATAAAAAATACAAATTTAGAAGACGACGATGAGCTAATGCTAAACTTATACCCAAGGAAACCTTTCAAATGTACACTGTGTGTTTTGTTACCATCCCCTGTGATGGATGTGATGACGCACAGATGCTGGTTTCTTTTCTCTCAGTGAGTGTCTTACGTTTAAAAACTTAAAATGTTTTCTGTCTGTAAACACACAGCTGATAACAGAGATACACTGCATCTAATTGCCATGTGACTGATGTCCACAAATCATGACAGTACCAGAGTTGTTTTTGGTAGGTTGTCCTACAGAGATTTTATAAACATCTGGTACATAAAAACATTTGCTGCATCTTTCCATTGTGAGTAAGAACAATTGAAAGTTTTTCATTTTAACTTCCAGTGTCCAGAGAAACACACCATAAAAAACAACCACACAGTTATTTGAAGTGCTGCTATAATGTTGAAAGAAACTTACAAAACTGCAGAAAAAGTCGTTAAAAGTTCAAATACGTCGCTTGAAGTTTTGGTAACAATATGCAGAAAGTCACGAAATGAATAAACCAGAAACGTTTGATGTGTTGCTCTTCATTTTGGAGAAACAGCATTTGCATTCCAATTTAATGGAGTCAGGTGGCTAAAGGGGAGGGGCTACTGTAGATCTTGCTGACATCATCTGAAAATGAATATTGTTTAGGGGCGGAGTATGTTGTTTACAGCTGGTGAAATATTAAGAAGTTGTGTTTGTTTCAGGTGATGATAATGCTTGTATGTCTTAATCTGTAGAACTTAATCTGTAGTTGCTTTAAGAGCAGAACTGAGTTTGTAAAGAGAAAACATTGATTTGTGCATCTAATGAGATTTGCTGTGGGTCGGCTGAACTTAAGAGCTTGAGTCAAGGATTGAGAAGAACAGGTTAAACAGATTATCAGTGGAAAGAGAGCAAGAGAAAGAGGATGAAGGAAAGTAGATTAACCCACTGGTGAAATGCTTTCTACTCGTGTTTCACATAAACGTCTTCTATCTATCTATCTATCTCTCTCTCTCTCTCTCTCTCTCTCTCTCTCTTTACTTGCCCCACTCATATGTTTCTATTTAAGGTTTGCTGAGCAGTCGCCCCCCCCACCCAGATGGGAGGAGAGAGAGAGTGAAAACTGAGTAAGGGAGCAAAAGAGAGAGAGAGAGAGGGAGGCCTGATCTTGCTCATCCATTGAGGAAAAACGTTCTGTTCCTCCACTTCCAAGTCACGTCCCCTATCGTAAGCAACTGTAGCCTCTCTTTCCCGGCTATTTTCCCTTCCTGACATTCCGCCCTTTTTTCTTCCCAAAAACATTCACCCTATCATGGAGAAGCGATGTCACCACAACTGCACTGAGCTGTTGACTTCCTGAAGCCAGTTTGTTTTTCATCTCGTGTTGTTGTAGCTTTTTTATGCCCCTTCAAATGCGCGTGCACCCCGGCTGCGGCGGGGGCTAAGCTTCATCTAAATGGCCAACCGTTGTGGAGCATCTACAGTAAGCTGGGGTTCGAGTTGTGCTAGGCTGTGGAGTGCGGGGGAGTCTGAGGTGGATGGCGGCGTACAGGGGGCAGGCTGGAGGTCGCTGGCACGGCAGGGTTGGCGGGGGAGGTCGTGGGATGTCCAGACGGTGGCTGACGGCCTGTTTCTTTCCCTCGCCGGCAGGGATGGACAGCAGTGAGCCCATGGTGCTGGAGCAGTATGTGGTGGTGGCCAACTACCAGCGGCAGGAGAACTCTGAGATCAGCCTGAAAGCTGGAGAAACGGTGGACGTGATTGAGAAGAGCGAAAGCGGTGAGTTACTAAAACACACACACACTGAAAAGATAATTGGCTCTCCACGTGTTTTTTATTGAACACTGATGTAAACACAAAACAAAACACTCAGAGATGTCTACACACATGGAATGTTTTCACGAACACATGCACAGTCACGCTGAAATGTCAAGCGGTCTTTGTTTTTATCCCTCTTGAGGTCTTTGAATGCTCAATTCTTCTCTTTGGGTCCACGCTTCCTCATTGATAAAGAACTCCTCCTTTAGTCTTTGTCCTCAAGATCCCTTTCTTTTCCTCCTTTGACATCCCCCCTTTCTCTGTGAATCTATAGTTCCATGGCTCCACCTGGAGGTGTCATTTAGACGGTTCTTTAGCCAGAACCCTCCTCTAGATCTTTGTAATAGAAGCCAGATTAGCTTCAGATGTTGAGGAGAGAGTCTTGATATGTTCCTGGGTTGAAATGTGTGCTAATGAACCAGGAAGACCTTTAGAGTTCATGGAGAACATACTGTGGAGATACAGTATGTTCAGGAAGATAGTGTGAATATTTAATGGTTGTTTTCATGCTCTTCAGTCTGTTGTCATAGATTAACTTTGATGAAACTTTGTGCACACTTTTAAATCTAATGGATTGAGGCAAACACTTGAACATAATGTGTAGCAAAGATCTTTGCACAGTGAAAAGCTAGCTTTTACTAAGATTTTACTAGTTACATTTTGGTTGTGAAGACAGTAGACAACAAAAAGAGTTATTGGTGGTTTTAAGAAGTTGAGCAGCTAGAAACATGACATTATAAACATGCCATTATTATTGACATTAACTGTCTTATGAGTCTAAACTAAACCTCAGATTTGTTCATTTAAAGTTTATTTTACAACTAAACTTTCAAGTTGCCAGTTTATGCTGTTAGATCACTGATAAATTTGTGTAAAGTGAAACCTCAGCCACGGCTAAACTGCAGCTGTTTATAGTGTGAATTAAGCATGTCAGAGTAGCTGGAGTTTGGAGATGACTGGTGGGAACAATGTGTGGATCACAGAATTAATGATGATGTGGAGAAAACATGCAGATTGGAGTGATGGAGGAAATCTCAATGCCAAAATATTTACCAGCCAGAGAAGACCGTCCAGCTCCTGGTGTAAACCTTCTGTTTTTAACAGAATTCCTCAGATGTCCAGAGTAGTTATTGAAGCTAGACCAGACTGTTGTGACATCATTCTCCAAAACAAATTACTGTACTCCGTGATCTGAGGAACTTCCTGGTGTAACTGTTAAAGCATTAGTTTAGGGAGCATCAGTTATCACTGAAATGTTTCTAATGTGACTGAAACTACATTTATAAGATGATGTTGGCAGAAGCTGCAATTTTTGGCTTCTCTCTGGGTCATGGAGAGGCGAGGATGGAAAAATCCTCCTTTTCCCGAGTTTCATGAGTCTAATGGATCCTGCAGAATCCGGAATCTTGCGGAGCATTTTCTGTGTCACGCAGCCCAAACCCACAGCAGCAGGAACCACTGAGTGTTGTAGCTTACAGAGCATTAAAGGTATAATTTAATATTGGCTAAAACTGTTATTGTCACTCGCATAGCTTGTATACTAAGCTAAGGCTACAGGCTGTGTAAAAATGCTAGTGTTTTATGGGTGATGCTGTCTTTCATTATATATCTGTTGTATGTAGAGAATTTTGAATTTTAGTGAATTTATGGGTTAGTTGTATCTTTAAAGGTTTTTTTCGGTGAGCCATGTGCATGTTTATAAAGGAGGATTTATTTGTGTTGTTTGTCTTTTTCTTACTGATCATTTTATGGAGTAAAGACAATTTTTCTTCGAAAACAATACTTTCTGTTCCATGAATTAATCTAGGAAAAACAGTCCAGGAAAAGCAACACGATGCTGATCTAAGAACAGCTGTTCCTCAGGAAAGCAGACCACAACACTGATCTCAGATCAGCGTGAAGGAATGCTCAACATCATTCTTCTTTGAAGGCTTAGACCAATAACAGCCTCTGTTTGACTCTGGCTTTGTCAGATTAAACAAAACCCATTTCAGTCTTTAGTCTAAAACGTGATACTTCAGCAGAACTTGAGGGGGGCTGAATTTAGTTTCTCTTTCTCTCTCTCTTTTCTGTCACTATCCTCACAACATTAGATGTTTCTGTGATGCACATGATGTTCCTCATACATTTTGTCTGTTTCGTATTGAAGAGAAATTTCACTGTTTAACTGCAGCCCCTAAAATAAGAAAGTGAAAGAAAGTCTTTTTTCCCTTTAGCTGGTTTGAAAGGAGGGAATGTGTGGTGAAAACTACAGCAGCTTTGAAACGCAAGCCAAACATCTGCTCTCTCTCTTCCTCTCTTTCGTTTAGCCGCTCTCAATTCTTCTCTTTCTGTCTCTTTTGTTTTTCTTCTTTTGCTTTCAGATATTTTGAATCATTACACAACACACACCAAACATTGAGTGATGAGGTCATACGTCAGCACCGGTGAGCGTTATGACATCATCAGCGCTCCACACCTGCGTTTACACTCAGAATGTCTTTCGGCTCAAAAAATAACTTTCTGACTGATTTTTAAGTAAAAATGGGAGCTTTTAATAAAGCTACACAAAAATAGAAAGAAGGTTGGTGTGAAGACAGCTGGAGTAATGACTGTATGAGTCCAATAAAAACACATTTAGAGAGGAAATGAGTAATTGTGCAGTGAAAGCAGGTGTCTTGTCCTTTCAGTCATTTCTTCTGTATTTACTTTAATGTATTTGGCAGATGCTTTTATCCAAAGAGACTTACAGTACGTTCAAGGCTTACAGTTTATCAGCACATTTATTCTTTTCCTTGTTTCTGTCTGTTATTTCTATTATTTCCTCTTTCATTTGTTTTTTGTTTGCTTCTGTTTCTTTCCCTAAGTATTAAAAAGAAAGAAAAATGTCTGTAAAACATGTGCAGAGCACCAAACAATTGCAAAAACAGATTGAATTGTTTTCAAGCGAGGTTTCCAAACTCTTGCCCCCTTCCATTGTCTGAATTCATGGCATCCACATGTAGCCTTCAGAAGGAATATTTTTCAGAGACAGACATGCAGCTGATGTGTCCAGGTCCAAGATTTATTAGCCTGTTTTCCTTCTAAAGTTCAACACCATCTTTCTCAACAAACGCTCTGGAGATTTGGCTTTGAAAAACAAGTCCACCTGTACCTCAGCAGAACTGCTGCTGGTGTCTGTTTGTGTGAGAGGAACGTAACGTTCCTCCTGAACTTCATCTGAGGGTATGCGCTCAGCATCACAGCAGCATTCTCACACTGTTTGTGTTGACTGAGATGGATTTCAGCAGGAGAATGTGTCTTTAATGCTGACAATATGTCCCAGCTCACAGGGAATGTTCTCAGTATGTAACTTTTTAACAACTTTATTTAACATCATTTAACGGAATCCATTCCCCCTAAAACTTGCTAGCGTTTACTCAAAAACGTTCTTCTGAGTTCCACAAGATAAAAAATAAAACTATTTGGGAAATGAGTGAATAATGACTATTGCTGTGTTTTTTTAGAAAACTGGCTGTTTGGAACCTCACAGGAAATCTGCTCGGCTGTAAAGCGAAACTATATTTCCATGAGTCTCATTGGATGAAGTCATTGCTGATGGTTTCCAAGTGTTTTGCGTTTGTTGTGTGTATCCTGGTGTTGTGTGTGTATTTGAAGGTTTTTACATCATGAAGGGGGCTATAATTTTATTTTGTTGCGTGCAGTACTCTGCCTTCATCACTGAACTTATCTGGAGTTGAAAACATTTTATACCATTTTATACTTTATCAAAGAAGTTGCTTTTTATGTCATTGTGATGTCATAGTTGGAATATGGCTGACTGATGACATCACACTGTTATGAACAGCTGTGGAGCCATATTGTGATACCTTGGCAACAGGTTAGTTCAGAAGAGCTTGTATACAGCAGAAATATAAGTTTTTAATTGTATTACTTTTTTTGCAAAACATGCAAGTTTTCAATTCTCTATAAATGTTTTCCTCTTCATTGTTCTGCATTTCTGCTTCTTTGTTTTTAAATCTGCTCAGAATCATAAGCAACAAATTCTGCACACACTGTATTCAGACAAACTAATGAAGAACAGCCAGGAAAAGAAGAAATTTTACGCAAGATGTTATTTTCCTCATCAACACACACAACTGTCATTACAAAGCTGCCAAGAACCTGCGTCTCCAGCCGTCCCCGTGTTTTGACTGAACACAAACACACACACATCCGCCATCTTTAATTTATAGAAGTACAAAGTGTAATTGATCCCAAATGTGACACAGGAATGCCGGAGTTCATAAACACTTTGATTAAAACTAAATAACAGCAGAGAGAAAGTGTGTTTGTGAGCTTTCTGGCCAAAACATGACCTCTCATCAGATCAGCACAAACCAAATGTTTGTGCATTAACTTTCCCTTTGTTTGTAAACCACCAGAGATGACAAACACAAGTGCATCATCTCTATTCTCTCATTTTAGAGACACATTTCTGTCCGGATTAGATGGTTTAAGATGATATCACCTGTATGTAATGTTTTTGTCTCTGTTGTGTGTTTGCAGGCTGGTGGTTTGTCAGCACAGCTGAAGAACAAGGTTGGGTTCCTGCCACGTATCTGGACTCTCAGAGCGGCACCAGAGATGATCTGGACTTGGGAACGTCTAGATCAGGAGAAGGTAAGACGTCAACTCTCTGTTTTTGAGTTGTTTGATTGAAGGACTCAAACATGTGGTGATGAACACCAGCATCAGATGTCTCTCTCTCCAATCAAAACCAGACCCACGTTCCTGAGTGTTCCTCTCTGATCTACTCTAGTGCTTGAGAGATTTTACTCTGAGTTACTGGCACACCAATAAAAGTCTTATATCCTGTTACCTCCTGATGCATCCTGGAGATGAAGCATCATAGGTTTGCACTGTGTCATGGTCCTCTTGTGAAGATAATAAGAGTTTTTTGACGAATAATGTGACTGAATGTCACAAAACATCAGGAGATGTTTTGCGTTTAAGATCAGTGAGTGATGATGTAAACACTGAGAAAAATACATGATGTTTGCATCCTGTAACACTGAAAAGCCAAAACGTGGTAATATTTTATTAGCGCTATAAATGTTCCTTTATTTTGTGGCGCTTAAATCCTGTAACAACTACTGAACGTTAATCAAACTCCTCCGTTGCTTTACTGTCGATGTGTGAGATGCCTTCTAACCAGTCATACAGCTGCCCAGCTATTTTTGTTCTGTTTCATGTGTTTTCATTACACTAATACTGTTGTTTTTTCTTCATCTGAGTTTGTCGTGTCTCTGTTCTTTCTCTGCTGTCGTCATTTAACCCGTCAGTCACTAAGAGGCGTAAGGCTCATCTGAAGAGGCTGGACCGCAGGTGGACATTAGGTGGAATAGTCAACCGTCAGCAGAGTCGAGGTGAAACACACGCAAACACGCATGCTTGTGTGCTCTGCATAGTGTGTTTGTGAAGTTTATATTGTAACGATCTCTGTCACATAAACACACTTTATCATCTTCTCCCCCATCACGCGCTGGGCTTCATCTGCAGTCCAATGTTTTTCTTGCTGTGTGTGTGTGTGTGTGTGTGTGTGTGTGTGTGTGTGAGAGAGAGAGTGTGTGTGCGTGTGTGTTTGATTCTTTTTTTTTTTTTTTACTGTATACATACTGATGAGTCAGGAAACCACAACTGATCCAGAAACAAAGAGCAGAACGTGTTTCCAAACAGAACATTCTCTTTAAAAACAAAACCATGATGAGTAAGTGATGGGCTTTTAAAGCTTGTTTGAAAGTCTACGTATGAAAATGATCTCAGAAATTAGTGATTTTTTGTAACATTCACACAGAACCGTTACTGAAGTCACTCTGAATGCCAACAAATGGAAGTTTTTATTCATAGCTTGTTAAAGAGACAGTCACCCAAACATGACAAATCAGACAGAGCTTTTTTGTTAGGAAATAACACATTTAAAAACATCGTGGCATACAGTTGGGTCAGTTCCTTACACAATATTGTCCTAAGATTTGAAAAGACATAAAATGAAATTATGTTGTGATCAAAATTATTGTGTTTATGTATGTATTTAGAAAAGCATCAGGGCAAGAACATAATGACACCATTTTAATTTTTGAGTGAACAATCACAGCGGTGGGATCCGTTCAGCTCCAAACAGCTCATGCAGCCGTTATAACGGCCTCCAGTAAACTTGATGTATGTCTCGATCTCTCTCTCTTTAAACTCATGAACATGCAGCAGTAGTTTTTAAGTCACAGAGGCTGAGGGAAAACTGGCCTTGTAAATGTCTTTTGGCACGTAACTGCATGCAAACTAAACGAATGTGTTTTGGACGGGCCAGAATCATGAAAATACTGCTGACTGGCAGAAAGTGTGTTTTTGAGGCGCTATTTTTTACCCTCAGTCTCTCACAACTGTTGCTCTTTGCTTTTATAACGTTGATGGATTTCAGGCAGTAAGTTTAGATGCAGGTCATTTTTACAGCTAAAAGTGTTTGGAGAAATCTCCCGTGTTTCAATGATCTGAAATCAGTTTTAACTGAAGCCCAGATCACAACAGCACAGTTACTTTCTTGGCACACATTAGCGTTTCCAGTTAGCAGATTTCTGAGTGTTTACTGTCAGGAAACGTTTGAGTGTTGATAGAAGCGTTACGATTGAAAGTAACTGGCCTGAACTCGTCTCATCTGTGTTTGACAGCCGGTGTTTTTCACAAGAAAACAAGAAGTGATATTTATTTCTCTTTATGTTGCTTTTCTATTTCATCATATTTTCCGCTAATAATGTGTCTTTAACAGCAATTTCACTAAATCAGACTTTATCTCTCTAGTCTCAGCAGCCAGTAAATTATGTTGCACAGCAGAGATGTGGATATTAAACATAAATAAACATGATGAATAATATTTTGTGTTGTTTCTGGAAAAGATGGAACTTTATAGGTCTTAAATGTTCCTCAATGCTCAAAAAACAACAACAATAAAACTGTTCCCTGATCAGTTATTTCTCCTGATGACTGAATCTGTTTCAACATAAACCTGAAATCGTGTCCTCAGGTTTTGTTTGTGTCAGTTTTTACAAAGACAGTCTCTGATTGGCCAGAAATGTAAATGTTTGAGAAATGAATAAGCAATCATTTAAATAATCTCATTAAAGCAAATATAGAACATAAAATATCAAATACAGTTGTCTTACTTTCTGTCTCTGTGTTTTCAGAAGAGAAATATGTGAGTGTTCAGGCGTATAACAGTCAGGGGAAAGATGAGATCGGGTTCGAGAAAGGAGTAACCGTGGAGGTCATTCAGAAGAATCTGGAAGGATGGTGGTTTATCAGGTAACCGGCCTCTTCCTCTCCGTTTATTATTTTATGGTGGTTATATTACAGAGTGTAACCAATATCTCTCACCGCAATGAACATGTTACATAATGAGAACATGACTACACACCAGAGCAGCGCTTATAAATGCTAATAAAACACACTGCTGCAGCAATGGCTGCTGCTGTCATGTGTCTGCTGTTGTGGAGATTTTCTTTATTTAAGCACAGAAAGACACTGAACACCTTTTATAATTAGACCTTTGCGTGTTTGTATATGTTAAAGGAAAAACTGAGATTTAATGGAACTGGAAAACATGGTTTGTACTGACATCTGGTGACCAGAGTGAGAATAACTCATGCTTGCATTTCTGATATTCGTGGATTGCTAAAAATCACATCACATGGTTCAGACATAATTAATATGTAAAAATATTAAAATAAATGCACGTAATTGAATGATATTTTACATGGTTAAAGTCCCTTTTAATTTGATTTTGTCTTTCATCATTTCTGCACACAGATTGTGTTGAGTTGTGTTGAGTGCAGTACAAATGAACGCTGCGTGTGATCTGTGTGCTTCAGGTATCAGGGAACGGAGGGCTGGGCTCCTGCTTCATACCTGAAGAAACTGAAAGACGATCTTTCCCCGAGGAGGAAGACGGGCACTGTGGAGATCATCGGAAACATAATGGAGATCAGCAACCTTCTCAACAAGAAGTCCGTCAGTGAGAAGGACATCCAAACCGATGGCGACCCCACCACGCCAGAGCACCACATTTCCAAGAGTGAGATCAGTTTACCCATCACTTACCCTCCAGAGGCCGGAGGGGCACCTGCAGCGGGTGGCGGGTCAGGGACCAGCGCCGCCCTGCAGGAGAACAAGAGCAGGGCAGAACCGAGCTCACCTGCTGTGGCCCGGGTAGCACCACACAGAGTTGAGATAGGTGAGTGTGTTAAAGTAGATCTCAGTTTTAGTTTAATTAATGAAGGTAATGATGTAATATTAATATCCTACATTGTGATGTTCATGTCATTGTTGTTTTGCTCATAGGATTTGATGCCATAGGTAACTTTGTGTGTGATAAACGGATGGTTTCTAACATGTTGTCCAGCTGTTTGTACTGTGATAACTGACATTTACTGACATAGTCTGTTAGGTTATTTGTATTATCTGTGTAATATTACATATGTAATGTCTGCTTTTCTTACTGCTCACCACTCATCTCAGTTCTTATCCTAAAATGTTACATAACTCAAACTTAAACACATTTCTGTATTGGACTGTGAGTTGATGGTTTGTGTGAGTCCTGACCATCAAACTTCTGATGGTTTTGGTCCGTCAACAACATCCCAAACTCAGACTAATATCATGTGTGTGTTTGTTTGACTCATGTGAAACCCAACTGCTTGTTTTCTGAAAGTCTTAAAGATTTAATTATTCTGATATCTGTTCTCTTGAGTTCAGGGACAGATTGTAAACATGATTTGTGTTTAATTGTCAGGATCTCCAAACCTCAGACAAAAACCTCCTCCAAGAAGAGAAACCAATCTGGTAAGATCTGAACGTTATGACTCTATTTTATAATGTTATATATATATATAACAGTATTTGTTTATCTACTCCAGGCGTTCCAGTTGCCTAAACCTCCTGAGCCCCCTACTGTAGAGGCGGAGTACTACACCATAGCAGAGTTTCAGTCCAGCATCTCTGATGGCATCAGCTTCCGTGGAGGACAAAAAGCTGATGTGAGGTTCACATATTTCACCTAAATCACTGAATCTGCTTTATTATTACTGCTGTAGCTGTGAATCTTTTAAATGTAACATTGAGTTTCTTTCATTAAAGACTAAACATTAAAATGTATTTTTATTTTTACTGACTAGTGATAAAGCTTAATAATAAAAAGT
>JBAJNP010008718.1:0-5000 GCA_036877545.1 Yasuhikotakia modesta
AAAAATACTGTATATGAGATACTGTAGTGCTGTGGTAAAGTGTAAATTTTAAGGTTACTTTATCTACACACGGAAACGTTTTCACAACCTACAGCTGTTAGTTAAGATGCATATGAATGTGAAGGGGTAGTGACAGGTCTCTGAGGCTCAGAGGGGTTTTAGGAGGAAAGGTGAGTGCAGATCATTTCCTGTGTCTTCAGGAGCGTCTGATCGGTTTAACATCGATCTTTGACATCATAAGAAGGTCCTGCAGCCGAATCACTTATAACACTGTGTGATTTAATGTGTGAATACAGTTCTAATGTTAAAAAATTAACTAATGCTCACTTGTTATTTTACTCAATAAAAGACTCTGTAACAACGGTGCTTTTCTTAAGGAAATCCTTTATTGTTTGCCATTATTATTTTAAAACATACAGTTCATCTCCATCATGCTTCTGTCCTACCAGTAATTCATAAATTGTGTTATGCATCGTATTAGATTTCATGTGCTTCTCTCACGGCTAAATGTTTTGCAATATGAGTTTTTATTTGATCAATGTGCTCTAAACACTCTTCCAAAAGCTGAAAGTGTCTTTCAACACAGTTGTGCCACATAAGTGTTTTATTCTGCCTCTATATCTCTGACAAACTCTGTCTGAAAATCTTATTCATTGTGTGTGTGATTTAAAGCTGCATTCAAAGAACAAACATACAAACATGAAAGTTTATTTTATTTGAAATGGGCAGAAGCAAAAAACAACAGCATATTCCCACCTGCCTTTATTCACATAAAAAGTCCTGTTTTATAATTCCCACTGAATCCTGTTTACTCTGAATTAAAGCAAGTAATATAGTTTGAAAATTATTTTATGTTGTTTCATATGATGTAAGAAATATAACTTTTGAAAGTTATAGCAACATGTTTTCAGATTCTTCCACCAAGAACATAAGAATAATATTTTTGATATTTTACTTAAATCTTCTCATGCAAAAATGTTTTTGTTAACTTTACAAAAACTTTGAGAGAACGTCATATAACGCTCTGGAAACGTTCCCTGTTAGCTGGGTCACGGTTCACAGGGCATTGAATCACATGCATTTAGCATGTCTAATTGTTCAGGCATCTCTGTGTTTGTACTGGCTGAGTCCCATTGTAACAGGCCAAACTTTGGAAAGCAAAGGAATGTTGATGTTTTTTCATGCTAGATCAGGAAGCGTTCGGCGTTCCGGGGAAATGTTGGCAGGCGGACGTTCTTTCAGCATCACACAGAGGATTCAGGGTTAAAATAATACCAGGAATAATGTGTCTGAGGAAGGAAAAGTGAATCTTGATTAGACGCACACACACAGACACACGCTTCAGTGGTTAATTTCTCCTGAATTCTGGATCAGAACCGAGCCAATCTCTCATTTATTATAAACATTTGTGGATTTTAAAGAAGCTCATTTAACTATTTTAAATTAAGGACAAACAATTTATTCTTTAAAATGATCATTATTAGAGGAGTGATACAGTTGTGATTATTGTGATAATTGTTGTCATCACTGTTCTTTGCTGTAGCTTTTTTTTAACATTATATATCAATAGTGAACATTCCAGAAACATTAACGTAACATATCTCACTTCTGCATGATGTCATTAACTACAAATGTCTGTTTACTCTCAGCCCTGGTGCATTCTGGGTAACGCAGTTTCCTAATGATTTATCAGCAAAATGGCAACTGCCAACCAGAGCATTCCAACCAATATGTGACCTGTACGGTCTTCCCAAATTTTCCTCATCAAGACGTCTGTCCCAGTTTGCCTGTCTTTGCAAAAGCGCTCCAGACTGTTTCCATCGCTGAATATCAGTCTTAACTGGCAAAGCCAACGTTCCTAATAAAGGATGCCTGAAGCCTGGAATTTTGAGGAAAAACCCAAACGCTTCCAAAAATGCGTCGGTGTGCAACCCCAAACTCCTCCAGACTCATCAGCAGCTGTTTGGGTCTTTTCTCCTCTGGTTAGGCTGACATGAGCGGAGACGCTTTCTGACAGATCGCTGGCTGGCTGCAGGTTCCTCACCGGTCCAGTGACATACCTGTGGCCGGCGTCTGTGTGTTTGTGTGCTGCACAGACACGCACAGAGAAACTTCCAGACTTACTCTCTCTGTACCCCAATAAAAACAGAGGCTCGGCCCGCCCTGCATGTCTCTGCATATCAATGAGACGCGCAGCTGCCATTTTCCACCTTCAACACACTCGGTTTAAAGAGGGAAGAGTTTGAGCGTTTGACAGCTGGATGGACATGGATGCTGCTTGTCTGAAAATGTACCTGTGGTTTAATGACTGAGTGTAACATCACACACACACACACACACACAGATATAATGAAGACTGTACTGTAGTTATATTTCACTGAGGTGCTGTCAAAACATTTTTCTCTTTCAAAACCTAATAAACTGCATTTCCTGTATGTGCAGCTACCTGCTGTGTGGCTGAGACACTGAGCAATTCAGTCCTTTTGGATACGCAGATTTAAATTGTTAGTGTACATAAAATACACACCAGTAAAATACAGTAACTTAAGAATCGAAAAAGAAAAAGCTTATGTCTCACTCTCTCTCTCTCTCTCTCTCTCTCTCTGAAGCTGTAAGTGTCTCACTTTCTCACACACTCACTCATCTGACAGGTTAGTCATCAGTCAGTTAAAGTTGATTTAAGCAGTTCACCTGTGCTGGCCGGGGGGCGTCTGTTTCCCGAGACCACAGAGAACTTAATGAGGTGAGGAGGGATCGCGGTGGGCCGGGCCGGGCCTGTGAACGCTTGCCCCCCAGAGAGGGCGATCAGAGAAGATAAAGATGGTGATAAACAAAACCTGCTGCAAAGTTTTCACATATCAAAAACATTATGCGTTAGTGGAACGTTTTAAAAACATTACAGAACTGAACATGAAAAGAAGTGAAACATAAAGAAAACAGTTTCTTCAAAAACCATCAGATAATCTAAACAGGATTGAATGCATGTGCATTTGTATATAATATCTGTATTTTATAATTTGTATTTACATGCAGTATGTGGAGCTATACGTGTTTATTTTAGCGTGTTTTTACAGAACAGCTTCATATGTAAATTGATTTTATGTTTAAAATAAGCACATTACTGCACTGGGTGTGAACTCAGAAAATAAAAATAAAACAATTATGGCAGCAAATTCAATTTGAGGACCTCCCTGAATCCACTGTTGAACAAGAAAATATTATCTCATAAACTCATCATATAAAAATGACCAAAAATATGATATTACAATTAAATTAAAATTCAATATAATCAGGTTTAGAATGACAGTGAACACAGAACTGGGCGTTTCGTTTCTTTCACTCACATATTTGTGTATTTAACTGTAAATAAAATAACATAAAAAATAAGATTAGTGCTGATTTTAAATATAACTTAAATATATACTGTATATATATGTGTGTGTGTGTGTGTGTGTATCTGATGATAGAGGATACAGAACGTTTTATGTTTTTGCTAGAACATTTTTGATAATTCAAGAAAACTTGTGAATGTTACCCAATGTTGTAAGAACGTTCCCTGTTAGCTGAGTAAAGGGTTAATTCTGCAGAGAGACTCAAGCTACAGTAGCTGTGAGAAAATGCTTCTTCTTCAGAATGGCCGCAGACGGACCGTCCCGTTCACATGTTGTGGATGAATGAAGATGAACTGATCTGTGTTTCTGTCCATTCATCTGTTTCTTCAGACGTTCCTTCAGCAGATGTTTCCCCCTGAAATCTTCATCACAAATCTGAGAGGAGTCTGGAGGTTCCACAAATTTTGCTTTGAAAAGGTTGTTTACATAGATGCCACAGAGGAACCGTTCTTCAAAGAACCATTTGTTCTTAACACACCTTTAAAAAAGCATAATAGTTGAAAACAGGGGTTAAATAAACAATTAAGCAGAAACTGTAAAATCTACTTCTGTCTGTTCTTGTCCTCCTCATGGTCTCCACACGTTCTCTGTTTACTCAGACGCTGTAACTAGAAGCTACAGCCAAACACGCGAAACACATGCCAACCAAACACATGACTGCAGCTAGCACACAACACAGCCCAACACCTCACTGAACCAAACATCTGTCTCAACCAATTAGCATCAAGCACCTCTGTGTGCCCTGCTGGAGGACAGCCAGCGGCTGGAGTTTCATTTCCACCATCACTCGCTTTTAAACTCTCTAATCCACTGCAATCCTCCTCACGAATTCCCTGCAGAACGATGTCATTGTGGAGCAGCGCAAAGCGCCTGTTTGTGAAAAGTTCATTTTAGTGGAGATATTGGCCATCTCTCGCTCTCTGAACAATCTGTGCAGTTATTTTTTGGCGGTCCTCTCAGGTTTGTGGTTTCTGAATATTGAGTCTCTTAATCCCACCATCTCACCAAGAAAACTTCTGAGATGAGAAACGTTCGGTACCCAGAAACATTCTCAGAACGTTGGCTAACGTTATAAAGAACGGTCTTGCAGAAACATTAGTAGAACATCTTTTAACTTTTTATATTATTCATCAAAATGTTGTTTTAAAAACTTTTAAAACAAATTAAAAATGAATGAAAAGTTACAGAAATGTTTTTAAATAATCAATAAATCACAAATGTTCAGAAAACAGATGTTTCAGATGTTCAAATGTTCAGATGTTCATCTAACAGCATATTAAAGACATATTAAAGCTCACCAGCCGAGATTCTGAGGGGTTTCGCTTTCATTCAGAGGGACTCTGTTGTTTTTTACACATCATCTCCTGTAAGCTCCTGTAAATCTTCTTCAATTGGACAGAGGGTCTTACTTCATGTTTTCCGATTAATGGCCCCATTTACTATTCAAAAGCAAACAACTCCAGCTTCTCCTGCTATCCCAGTCAAAACAAGCCCAGCCTGCCTGAGTCTGTCCACAGCCCCCCACCAAATCAACTCCAGATGTCCCTTAACAGTTTTTGTCTCGGCCTCCTCTCTTCCATACCCCTCTTTCCGGTCTAGAATTCCACA
>JBAJNP010008718.1:7500-10000 GCA_036877545.1 Yasuhikotakia modesta
CTCGCTCTCTGTGTGTAACAGAGCAAAATGAAGACAATATACAGAAGGAGAAAATTCTAATGGCAGGAGGGATAAATGAGAAACTAACAGGCATGAAGCAGGACACAGAAAAACAGCAGCGGTCTGGCGCTGAATGTGATGGAGTGAGAGAGTTTTCCGTGCCATTCAGGAGAATTCTGTGCCCAGATTTCAGAGCTTTGAGTCGCTGACTCTCAGGGCAAGATGCCAAAATCAACATGGCAACTTTATCCTGAGCTGTGCATTTGGCAGAGCCACGATACAATCATATCCCATCATCCTCTCTGTCAGAGGGGTGACACGGACCATCTGGGGCCGGAATCAGAGTCCTTACAGCCCCTAACCAGAGATGCTCAGACACTGTTTGTTTAACTGAAGAGGTGCTTAACAAAATACACTGTGATGTTTTCTGGAGCACCGAGCGCTTCTCAATAACCTTACAGGGTTTTACGGTTATGGAAGTGATGAGGTGACGACTTTAAACACTGCTCTGTTATCTTTCTAGTCACACAGACTGTCCTTTTGTCAAGACTTGACTCTATGTCTCTCAAAGCCAGGTTTGAGGTTCTTTAAAGGTTCTACGCTGCAATGCCATTAAAGAACAATTTATTGTTTCCCAAAGAACCTTTCAATGTTTAAGCCATGTTTTTTTGTAACTTTTTAAAGTGTAAAGTATGTTTTACCACTACAAAGAACCTTTTAAGGGAAATGTTCTACAGATGTTAAAAGTTCTTTATAGAACCATACAGCCAAAAATGATATTTGTATGGCATCATCACATTACTTTTGTAAGAGTGCAGAGGTTTCCCCCAGTGTGTATGTACACACATACCTCTTACACACACACTCACTCACGCACGCACACACTCACGCACACACACACACACACACACACAAGCACATATTCACACACACACTCTCTCACACACACACTCACTCACGCACACACACACACTCTCTCACACACACACTTACGCACACACACACTCACGCACACACACACTCACACACACACTCACTCACGCACATACACACACTCTCTCACACACACACTCACGCTCACACACACTCACGCACACACACACTCACACACACACAGTTTTTCCACACACACTCTTTTTTACATAAAATATTTTACTTTCATTTCTGCTTGAATAAAAGAAGTAAAAGTTGAGTTTTATGAGGCATGAAGACACAGTGAGACATCTGCTTTATGAGTTTATTATTCCCCTGTAGTCACTTCAGCTATATACTCATGACATTTCTGAGTTTTTTCTGAGAAACATCTGATCCAGACAGTAAAGCAAATGTCTCCACATTAAATCTGAATATTTTCTAGTACAAAACAATTAAGATATTACAGACAAGGTATTTTCTTTCCTGTGGGTAGTTTCCCAGTAACAAACGTTGCAAAACATCTTTTGTCTGGTTTAATAATGTCTGTATTCTGTGATATGACAGCACAACAACAGGGAATTTCCCTGAATGTTCTTTTGAACACAATGCAGGTCACCTGAGCAGTACTAGTTAACATTCACCAGATCATTAAACCGTTTTTAGATTCACACAAACCCAAAAAAACTCTTTGAAAAACACTGTGAATCAGTTTTAGCTTTAATAACTGAACTGGGGTCAGTGTAAGTGCGTCTCCGACCGCTTTCTGTGACAAACAATTAAAACTTGTTTTGATGGTTTGCGCTGCCTGAAACTCATACAGTAAGAAGTTATTGTTAAGTCTGGCCAAAAATATGAAAATAAACCGCCTTTATTGAGGAAATTAAAGTCTGTTATGCCAGGGGAAGCCCAGCTTACAGAGAATGTTCTCAGAACGACGGCTAACGTTGCCTAAAAGTTCTCTTCATGGTATCATTAGTAAACTTTTTTAATGTTTTATATTATAAATCTTACATTTCATTCTTAGATGTAATATTTTAATAACGTTACAGAATTAAAAATCTGTGGTAATACAACAATTAAAAACTGGACATTACTAGAACATTCAAAACACTTTCATTCACTCTTGTTGTTTAATGAAAATGAACACGGATCTGTAAAGATGTTTCTGAGGCGGTTCACAGAGGTGGAGGTTTGTCTGTTCTGAAGAATCCTCACCTCAGGTCATTTTAGCACAGCAGGATTTATGAGGCTGGGAGACAAACCCAGATCTCCACCGGTTTGGTTCTCACAGAGGGGTGGGGGGGGCAGGTGAGGGGGGCCGCCCGACGCTTCTCAGCGCCTGAGGTGACGAGAGAAGATGAAGGTGTGAGAGCAAAAATAAGACACACGGAGAGTTTCCTGTCCTGCTCGCCAACTGACTCCAGGCTGAACATTTCCACAGTCCTTTCCCTGTCAATCAAACATGTGAAAACTCCTCCCACTGAGAGTTATCACACCTCAACAGCCTGAACACGCAGCATCTCAGATACTTTCACCTGCGTGGGAACGTTGGGCCATAATCTCCTCATTAAACACAGAAGCTTAT
>JBAJNP010008719.1:0-19637 GCA_036877545.1 Yasuhikotakia modesta
ACAACACAATACAAATACAGGCGGCCCCTGAGCTGCCTCTCCTCTCCAGCACCAGATACAGACATCACAGCCGCCAGCCGGGCCCTTCTGACAGGGCTGGGATGCCAAGCGTAGTCCATGCTGATGTTCATGACTATAAATCAGTCCCAGTAACAGGAAAGGGGGGAAACTAGACCACTTTTTTGTTGACTGTGACCCAACTAACCTTGTACCTCCAGAACACGTGTGATCGTTCACCCTTGCCCCTCCCACCATCTGCCTCTGGCTGGCCAAGCAGGAATCTAGCCAGTCACCTGACAGGACTGAAATTAATTAACACCTTTCCACCTTAACAACCAAACCCCCTCCCTTCCTCCTCGCGCCAGCCTTGGCTCTCAACTCGGGTCTTGAAAGGGAACCTTTAACCATGTCAGGAAAAACAATTCATCAGGAGCATCAGGAGGTGCAGGAGTCAGAGGAAGATGAACGGGCCCTTCTCAGCTGTCCCTGGATATCTGTGGGGGCCGCGATCATCTGTCAGGTGGACAGCAGGGCAGATGTGAGGTCCTCTCTCTGCTGTTGATTCACACATGATGTGCATCAGATGTTCCACACAGACAGTCAGGAGGACTCGACTTCTGCCGAACATGCGTTTGTCAAACCCTTGAAGGGGAGACATGTGAGATCAGACGTTTTTCCTCAGAATAATCTTCAGGGATGTAATAGCCTCTGACAAACAGCGTCTGGACCACAATGCAGCGTATTCTGCTTACTATTCTGCTTACGCTTTGGCACTTAAAGTAACCAATCACAGTTCATTTTTTAAATCACAGTTAAGACAAAAATATGTGTTGACCATTTTGAGAACAAAATGTAATTTTTGTATTTGTAGTCTGCTAAATGTTGATCTGTCTGTAAATAAAGTGCAGATTGTTTTAGGGAAGTTTTAGGGAGACATTTTAAAATTGTGAAAAGTGCTCTATAGATTAATTGAACTGAACAGGAAACCAGTCAATCAGAATCCAGCCATACTGGGCTGGTTTGACATTCAGACCTTTAATCCACATACTTTTGTATCACAGTATATGATCCATCTTCATATTTATATGCCTGTGTGTGCGTATGTGTGTATGTTTATGAATATCTGTGTATGTGTGTGTATGTGCATATGTGTGTGTGCATGTGTTTATGTATATGTGTGTATATATGTGAATATGTGTGTGTGCAAGTGTTTATATTTGTGTGTGTGTGTGAGTGTGCTGTATATAAACTGTGTAGTAGCTGCTCAGAGAAGAGTCTCGGTGCCTTTAAGACTCAAGACTTTAAGATTGCTTGAAGATGATTTGTGTCACTGTTGCTTGTTTTGCTCAAGTTAATTTGGTTAATTTGAAGCTGTTAATTTCACAGGCTCATTTTCTTCTGCTTCAGAACAAAGTTCCTTAAACAGTGTTTAATATCTTACCGTAGACTGATGTTGAACTGACACCATTCAGGCCTGTGACTTCTACAGAGCATACGTTAAAATACAACCACAACCTGTATTACAGTAACTGTCAGAAAGCTACAGTTAGGAGAATACCACATTCTTCAGCCTCAGCAGCAAACAACAGGAAATACAAGCATCTCTGCTGGACCCTCATCTGCCAGAAAAACCCTCCAGGAATCTGAGGTATCTGAACGTCTCTATCAGAGGTTTACAGGGACAACATCAGATCAGGGTTTGTCATTGGGGCTCTTTCTTCTACCTCACAGTCATATTGAGAGAAACAGGAAGATTTCCTGTGTGACACTCTCAGAGGATTGCTCTGTTTACTGCCTCAGGTGGGCTCAGCCCGGGGGGCTCAGGTCCCTATAACGGTATGTAATGTTGTGACCCAGGGTCTTGCTGTAAAAACAGACTCTAAAGTGACAGTTTTAGAGAACAGTGTTTAAAAATGTGTGTCTATTCCAGGAACAACTTCTGGTTGAGGGAAAGATAATAATAATGAATATTTTGAATTTAAAATGTAAAACATTACCATTTGAAATGCTCTTCCTGTTTTTGTTTTTAAGTTCCCATCCCCGCATCCACCAAACCCAAAATAAACCCCCCAAACTCCGCCGTGCTGGAAACCATTTTTTCATTTGCATTTGGTGACAAAGATGATGATGCAGACATTTCTCAGGATTTGTGGTTTGTTGTTGAATTTTCAGGCACTTGTACCCTAGTTTTATCATGTAAAACTTATTACAAATGCCCTATTGACATCATCCAAAATATTAACATGGAGATTTATTTTGCAAGTAAATATCATATCTGTTCCACTAGACGACAGGCTATGCTGAACCGGAAATATTACAGATGAACTCAGAGATTAGTCCAGGAGATTAAGATCATACTGTCTGCATTCTCTGCTGGGAAGGGGCGGAGTCAGAATGAATGTGCCCTGCATTTATTGGGTGTCATTCATATGGTTAACGCCTCAGAAAGGTCATGTCATTACACGGCTGTAGTGCTGACAGCTGTGCAATAGTCTATTGATTTTCTGAATGAACTGTCAGGTCATAAACTTTCTGTCTCACAAAAGATGTCAAACTAGCAGAAACATGAGCGCTCTAAACATTTAACAGCACAGCAACAAACTGCATGTGGCATAAAGTGCAAATGTATTTTTATTACAATATCAGAACGATCTTTAGTGTGAAAACAACAAATACATGAAATCAACAGAAGCATTATTCTGTAAAAACGCTACATTACAGAAGTTAGGGTTGAAGTGGAATTTTATGAAAACAATTGCTTTGGTAGTTTCACAACTTTATAGAGGCAGTATTATGTTACTTTATCAAATGTTAAGTTTTAGCACAGCCACAGGCATGTCACTCAAAAACCCCTCAATGATTCTCGTCCACCCCACAGACTCTTCACAGACATAAGTGCCGTTTCATCTGTCAGTCAGTGAGAGGAGCGGCCCGGCAGCACCAGCCGCGTTGAAGACGTCCTCCTGTGCAAACCACCGATCTGCTTTAAAAGCCCAAAAACCTCTTCAGCTCATGTTCTGGCAGCTGTCTGTCAGGAACAGCTCTGAGCGCTACAGAACCGGCCCAGCTGATGTCATCACCGGCTACACACCCGTCTGACACCACAAGCCTGTCAGCCATTGATTTTCTTTCTCCTGCCAGATAATAAGGGTCTCGCTGGACTGTAGACTGTACGTGAAGGGTGTCAACAGATTGATGTTTAATGGGGGGTTAAGATTCTTTTATAGATAGTGACTGTGTCTCTGTGCTTCATAAGAGAACCTTCACCTTTATTTAAAGGGACAGTTCATCTGTGGAACACAAAATATTCTGACCATTGTGTTACATGTAATAGAAGTAAATGAGGACTCGGCCAGTCACGTTCCCAAATGACCTTTAAAAGAAAGTTTGTAAAAACATTTGACTTGAATACAATTATTCAATTCTGAAGACATATGAATTGAGTTTTGAAACACCAATGGCCACAACAACCAATGATGTGAAACACTGGTTTTGTACTTGAAACTTATTCAGCCAAGATTTTCAGCATTGAGTCTAACTGTTACACAGCGCTGTCTTAGACACACATTTTAAAAATAGGGCACAATTTATAAACACTTATAAACTTATACAGTTTTATTTCCCATTATTGTGGGTTTGAACCCAGCTAACAATTTTAGGTTATAAGAATGTTTCTCTAACGTTTCCTTTAAATAACAAAAAATGTTCTATGAACATTTAAAACAAGCATTTTATGCATTGTATTACCATGCTTGGTTCCAATGCAATTTAAACACATTTTATTTATTTTGTATTTTATGTTTTTTAAAATGTTTCACTAAAACTCTTGTCAAAATAGTGTCTTTGAATAGGATCATATACTTTTTTTTCTACATTTTCTACAAAGTTTCTACATTAACACGCAGTATAAATCCTAAATGAATGTGTTAAATTTGATCATATTTAATGTCACACATTGTCTGGAATTTGTAAACATGTTTTCTTAGCATTTCATCATGTAGTTTCTTGAGGCGTCAGTCGGTGATGATCTTTAAACTGTAATGAGTTTGTGTTATTATTCAAGTCATTCATTTCTGAAACATTCTATTTAACAACATTTTATGTCTTTTAATATGTTTTACAGCCTTCCTGTAGCTCAGCTGGTAGAGCATTGTGTTCACACCTCAAAGGTTGCGGGTTTGATCCCAGGAAGGCAAGTCTTGATAAGAAAAAATATGTATATACTGAATTCACTGAAAATCGCTTTGGATAAAAACGTCTACCAAAAAAATAGATGTAAATGTAAGTTTTACAATGATGGAAATTAATTGAATAAGTTGGTGTCATTATATTTTTGTCCAAAAACGTTATTTTAAATATTAAAGAAACACCTTCAGACTAAAAGACTTGCTGCAAGAACGTTTTGATAACTTTGAAGGAACTTTTACACAACATAACTTAACATTCAGAGAATGTTCTGTTAGCTGGGAACCGTCAGTATTTATTCAAATAAAAGAGCACATGTGGTACGATATTCTGTTACATTTGTCATTCTGTGTCATTGAGTGATGGCAGTATTTTATTTTTGGATAAAGTTTCCTAAAACTGCACATTACAGCCTGTAAAACAATATGAAGAAGAGGCACTTATAAAAATAACTGCAGTGTGTTTTACGGCTTTATGGATGTGAGTTTAATTAAAAGTGTGAATCTTCTTTAACCTCATCTTTCAATGTTAGATTAGATAAGTCATACTGGTGACACACTAGTTTACTCACGTTTGCACTGGAGAAACTGAGTCGTTTCTATGCAAATAATAATGTTACTAAACATTATTTTATGTAATTAGAATAGAAAATAATCCCATCAACATTTTTATAATAAAACGCTTCCTGTGTTTTTCAGTGTGAAATAAAGGCTGTGCCCTAAATCAAACTCAACACCGAAACCAGTCAAATGAAATCTTTCTTATCTCACAAACCATCACCTGAACTATGGTGAAAGAACATAAACTATGGTAATGGTTACTATGGTAACTAAGGTTCAATATTTGAACTTTGGCGCCGTATCAATGTCAATATAATATGTGGTCCTGAAGAAATAAAAGCAGTTAGATATTAACAGAATAACTGACAGGATCTGCTCATTGTGAAATGGTCACATTTAATGAACAACTTCTCATTTTATATACATCTATAAAAAACCCAGACACAGGTTACAAGAATCTAAAGCTAATACATACATTATTAAATAATAAACTTCTCATGTTAAAGTTACATATCATAGTTTACAAAATATGATCAGGAGAATGAAACAATTATGGAGGTGTGAAAAAAATAAAACCACAAACAAAGAAAAATCTAAGGTTCTATAATGATACTTTATTCAATGATACAAAAAATATTCCTTGAATAAGGTATTAAATTGTGATATTGACTAGAAAAGTCAGCAAAAAACACGGTTCAGCACGCGTTTAATCTTGAGACGGTCTGACACAACACACTTCCTGTTTACAAAAGACCTTCCAGAACCAGTTTATATTTACAGTTTCAGCTTCTCTGTGTTCAGAGGCAAAAAATACTAAAAGCAAAATTGAGAACAAAGTAAAGAAATGCAACAGATATCAAATAATGGCCTTCAAGCGAAATTTGTTACTCCTCAGTCTTTGAAGTACTGCCAGTTTCAATCCCTCACAGACACAGGTTTGGGGAAGCTAGGAATCATGGGAAAAAAAAGGCCAGGTCTTTGGCATGATGAATTAGCTGTATGTCGCGGCAACTGATGTTACAAAAAACACGTTTTTCTGTCTCTGGAACAGTTTGCAGATTTAATGGCATGAAAATGTTTGCATGACGAATGAGACATGAGGAACATTTTTGTTTGTTTGTTTGTTGTGCTGCCAGGCAGGTGAATCTTTTGCCCCAAATCTTTGCCTTCCCTGGGGTCGGTCCTGTGTCTGTGTCCATCCTGTTCTGAAACATTGACCTGTTCTTTTTCTTGCATTTTCATCATTTATTAATCTTTCTACTTTTATTTTCTTTTGTGAGAAAAAGAACTTCAATTAAATTATCAATGCACGATATCTATTAACATGTGCAAAACAGGAATAGAAGATTTTTCCACAGGAATGGAGCGTACACATCTAAAACACAGAGAAAGAAGGTGTTAGTTTTGTGCGTTTATGGACAAAAACGTGGAACCAGTTCAACAAAATCATTGTAACTGTAACTAAATATGGAAGGATGTTTGTGATTTACAGCCCAAATATACCCTGAAATGTTTGATAAATTTATGTTACCTTCTATGATTTTAAATAAACATCCCTGAAATGACTTTAGATTTATACACCTTGATTTGTAGCTGTAATTCAATTATATAGGCGACCCAAATATCCTTTGAAATACTCCCAATTTCAGCACTTAGAGAGTGACTGCAGCATAAATCACTGAAGCTTTAACAAATGAGAACAGAAGCAATGATAGCAGCCGCTGCATGGACCCACTTCCTACCAGTAGGAAGGTGTAACTAGTAAACAGCCACCCGTGATGTTGCCTTTCATTTTGTCTTGGCCTGTTACAGACTGATCAATTAAACCTCACAGAGAACAGCTCACAGAGAACAGCTCACGGAGGAGAAGTAAGACTGAGGTCATTCTGTGAGAACGTCTCAGGAGGAAAACATTCTGCCCTGAGGTGCTATCAAACACTTCCTCCTGGTCTCCACCTCACGCATGAAGCTGCTTTCATTACAGAAGTGCTCATTACGCTGCGTTGCTGAGCTGGAGATAACAGGTGTGTTGTAAACAATCCTGCTTGTTACTCGGCTATCTCATCCTGTTTCCTGCCTCATGCAGAGATCGATGAGGTTTATGTGTCTGTGAGCACCAGACGCGTCTCACAGTTTCTCTGGGGGTCCACAGATGAGGGAGAGGCTTGTGTGCTTCCTGAGCGCCGTTTATTCAAACTCACAGTCAGCAACTGCTGCTGATTCTTCAGATGTAAGAGAAGTTGTGACCAAATACCTTTTTTTCATCAGTACAAAAAAACTATCTAACTAAAAACTATACTAAAAAACTAGTATCCCTGTGTAGCAGATATAGGGGGAGAAATACTACAACAAAACACTACACTCTGAGTCCAGACAAACCCTCAGAGCTGGAGTACAGCAGGGCTAGACCCCCGACCAAATATCAGTTCTCCTAAAACTAGACTAAGACTAGACCTCATACTTACGTTGGAACTAACACGCCCCCATACTAGCCCCCTGAGATTTTAGAAGCACCTCACACAACGCTGTCCTATGACTTTTTAAAAGACATAAGGATGGTCACTGCTGAGAAATAATGACAACATTTACCAGCTAAATGACTCTGTTCACACATTTATCTCTCACACACCCACAGTTGTTCAGACACTGGAAGTGTGTGATCCAGAGTCTCACATGAGCTGCTGGGACTGAGGATTTTGATGATGTCACGTACCACATGATGGACAGCAGCACACAGGCCAGGAGCAGGTGGGTGGACCAGAGGAGGGTGGAGCAGGCGGCTGTGGGTTCACCCACCCGAGGGGCGGCTGACGGGGGTCCTGGGGTGGTTTCTGCTAGAGAGAGAGAAGAAATGAATCATACAGGCAGGGAGACATTCTTTGTTATTCTGTTAATCCTCTCATCATGAAAGCAAGTAAAACACATAAATAAATAAATCGCCTTCACTCCCTTTAATTATATACAACCATCTGAAGATGAATACAGAGCGATTCTGTCATAGTTAGATGTGACACAATATGAGAACCGTTGTACTGGCCTTAATAACAGCTGTCTGTCTGCTATTATAGTGATATAGTCACAAAATAATCACTTTTAGTTTCTGACATTTATTGTTGTTATAAGTTGTACGATATAACCCACTGAAAACAATTTGAAATGTATAAAATAACAAAAATAGCAACATCTGGTCATTGCCAGAGGTCGGGCTAACTGGATTTAAACTGTCCTTAAGAAACATTAAACTTGTACATAATTGATTTAAGGAAGAAATAATAATTTCTAGACTCATTTTGGCAGATTACTAACATCAAATCCAGTAGCAGGTAAAAACTCAAGAATTTTCATAAAGATTATTGAAAATTATTCTGCTATTAATGTATGTCTAGAATAAGCAAACTAGACCAGACTCTATTAGTCAAGTATCTGCCTACGCAAGAACAGATTAAACAAATTCTCATCATAATTTCAGGGCAGAGTAATATTTGAGCTCTGCAGTGCAGTATAAACTCAGCAGTACAGTTACTGGTACAGTTATTGCTCCACTAACGCTTGATGTTCATGTTGTTCATTGAATGTGATTGGACCTCGAGTGTAAGCAGATATTAGTTATTGTTTCAATATCACATTCATTTTGCTGAGTGCTGATGTGTGAAATGACTCTCAGAAAATCATCTGTGATCCAGCAGAAGCTGTCAGCCGATACGACTGATCACAAATTAACCAAACACAAGCTGAAGAAACACAAACAGATAGCAGAGGAGGAGTTATTGCAGGCCTGGTGTTCTGTCTCAGTCAGAGGAGCAGAAAAGCTTTCAGCTGGAGTTTTGTGACTCATGAAAGAGGGACAGACGACAGTTCTGCTGACTCCTTCCTCCGGCCCTCCGTTCAGCTGTAGTGTGAATGAAAGCCACTGAGAAACTCAACGCTGAGAAGATATCACTTCTAATAATAGTTATCAAGCTGTCAGGGATATTTTTAAAACAAAATGGCTGTCACTAGAATTCTTGTGTCCATTCCTATAAGAACAGATGTATCATTTTTGGTGAACCCCAAGGAGTTGGTAATAAAAACATCAAGAAAATAACATCAGGCCTCTATCGGTGAACACAGTAACACTGGACCTCAGTGTCAGTAAAACTGCTGTATTCTCTGTATTTACTCTCTGTAACAGCGTTTACAAATAATCAGTCAATCACCAGTCAGAAACATGAACACAGGTTACTGATGTAACAGCCAGAACTTTGCAGATGTGATATTTGTTATTTTACGTCTTTCATCTGAAGTGTGTTGTGTTGGTTTTTAAGTTAGACATGACTGTAAACAAGCAGTGAGGAAAACAATGTTATGATGTTTAAGATACCATTTATAAATACAGTCAAAACATTAAAAATATGCTTTTCCAAAGAATTTACAGACAAAATAGTCCTCATAAAATAAGTGTTGCAGACATACAGTCAGGACAAGAGAAATTACTAATGATATCTCCTGTGACCGAGGTTTAGACACAGTTTATATTCTACAGACTCAACAGATCTAAGCACATTCATCACTGATCTCAGATCATCTCAACTGTTGATGTCATTACCCCTCTTTGACAGCAGAGGGCAGCGTGACCTGAGATTCAGTGATGGAGGCATCTGTGAGGGACAGAGATTATTCCAGGTTGACAGCGTTACACACCTGGAATAATGTCGCTCTCAGTGGTGGAGGTTATGGGCTTGGGTTCCTCCATCCAGGGGGTGGCGTGGACGGCCACGCTCCAGTCACTCCACGTGCCGATCTCCATGTCTTTGGCGGCCAGCTGGATGATGTATTCTTTTCCAGCGTAGGCGTCAGTGATGGTGTGGGAGGTGCTGTCAGAGAGCTCCACCTGTCAATCAATTACAACAGCCAATCAGAAATATTGAGCTTATGGGAATCTCACCAGCTGGTTCTATTTTTAAGAACTTCACATATTTTATTGCAATGCTTTCAGTTAATGGCTGATTTATTCGTTTAACTCTTTCTCAACACTTGGTGATGTTACAGTATTTGTTCATGTGTCAGTGTCTGTTTCTGTAGAAGCTACACAGGAACCATTGATTTCTTTAAGTTTGTATTGCCTGTTTGTTGGCTCCAGTGCACCTTCTCACACCTGAGGGTCACATGTGAGGGTCACTTCACTACAGCAGGGGAGGGGCACAAAAAACTGGGAAGTCCCATACATGGTTGTGCTGCTTTGATGGGTGGGGGAACAGCTGAGGTCTGTGGTGGGAAATGAATGATGGTCCAGCACATTTATCACAGGAGTCTCACACACAGTTGAGCATCAGTCGCACTGCGTCTCTCTCACAGACCAGGGCTGGTTAAAATTCTGAATGAAATAATTGCCTTCACTGGGTTTTACTTTGAATTCTCCACATTCTGCAGGCCGTTGAGTTTGAACTGAATAGACAGAGGCAGGAATTTAAAGAAGGGAAGCACAGAGGAAATGAACACAGTTTGTGACAGTGTGCTATAAATCATCATTAACTGTTGAAACAAACTTCATGCATCGCAGCCACTGAACGTCTCCATCATATTGTTTTAAGATTACTTTCCTGATATCAAAATTTAGATAAAATTTGTACTCTTTGGAAACTTCTGACTATCAGTGAAAATCAGTTCATATATGAAATATGTTGTGTATAATTTTATACATGTATAATGGTGTATAATTTTAACTATTCATCTTAATTTCAGCTCAATCTCAGCTCATTCTCAGATCAATCTCAGCTCATTCTCAGATCATTCTCAACTTAATCTTAGCTCATTCTCAGCTCTTCTGCACAGTGCAGCCCTGTCACACATATGCACAGTACAGATAAGACACTGGAACAGGGAAAATAACTTTACAAAGCATAAATTATATTTTCTGATGAATTTACTGTTACTTCATTGCCGTAGCGCTGAGGTGTAGCGTAGGTGTGAGAATTCTTCTCTGAACTAACAGCAGGAGAGACGTCTCAGCATCAGTGAGTGACAGTGAGTCTCTGCATGTACATTTGTGCTCATGTACCCAGCGCTTCCTCAAATCCCACAAAACAAAAATTGCTTCCTCTTCATATCAGATGAAGACCCGTGGTTGCCCCTCAGCACTGGACTTAGTGTGACTTTAGTGTGTTTGATTTCTCCTGTTCTATATCTTACAAAGAAATAGACAAAAACATTGTTGAATTCTGGATGTATTTATAGTGCTGGATAATGCAGAAGTAAAATCTGCCTGCTTTCGCAGCCTCATGTGGCGACAAACCAGCAGACAGGAAACAAAGCAGAAGACATTTGTTCTTATACAGATACATGACGTTAATCCATGTAATTGTGCACATTTGAAGAAAGATGTGTACATTTAATGAAAGTTGTGTACATTTGAAGAAAGATGTGTACATTTGAAGAACGTTGTGTACATTTAATGAAAGTTGTGTACATTTGAAGAAAGATGTGTACATTTGAAGAAAGATGTGTACATTTGAAGAAAGTTGTGTACATTTGAAGAAAGATGTGTACATTTGAAGAAAGTTGTGTACATTTGAAGAACGTTGTGTACATTTGAAGAAAGATGTGTACATTTGAAGAACGTTGTGTACATTTGAAGAAAGTTGTGTACATTTGAAGAACGTTGTGTACATTTGAAGAAAGGATAATGGGCTCAGATGTTCAGTTCACCTGTAATTCTGTTCCACAAATCAACACATAATTGCTGACAGCACCTGAGCTGTCACAGAAGGTCAAAGGCCCCTGTGGAGGCCGTCATTTCAGGATACATAAAACACCATCACCAGGAGACTGTCAGTGAACTTGAGGTGGTGGATATTAAAAGACAGTTATATTAACAGTCAACATGAGACAGTACAGACCACTTGTTTGTCTGCCTTTACATCAGCATTAGTGCAGACAGACAGAGAGAGAAAGCTATTAAATAAAGCTATTTATGAAGACATGTACGTATCAAACCTGCTCTGATGCTCATATATGGACATGCCCTAAACATCCCAGATGCCTCAGTACATTCTGGGTCTCCCTCAGTGATCCAGATTTCACGCAGATGTTATTGATGCGGTCAGGAAGAGAATTTCTTCTGTTAAACGTGAACAATGAATCAGTGCATGTATACAGACCTTGTTATGCAATGGCATTTTTAAAGGTTTTATAAATGTTTACATTTGTAACTTGTCTGTATATCACCATCTCTGTTTAAAACTTAAAAAAGTTGCTTGTGGAGGTTTTCTCTTGACAACTATGAACTGAAGATGTTTGGACTTGAGTGTAATTAAGCAATAAAGCAGCAAATGGAGCTGCCAGACTCCACAGTCACTGCAGGCTGATTAGCGTTAGCATGCTGTGATATTTTCTAAACTCTGCCCACCACCTGCATTCCTGCCTCCAGCCCAGCTGATGCCGGCCTGACCGAACCCCACGGCCACCAGCACCTCTGCTGGGATCAAGAGCTTCATTCAAAGCAGCTGTGGGAATTATTTTAATGTCTTTTCTTGTTTAGCATCTGATGTTGCATAATGTGAAGATGTTTTTGTTTATTACACATTTATTTTTATGCATAAACAAATGTTTCGATTTTATGTATTTAACAGACATACAAATTCCTTGTGTGCTCTACCAATTGAACCCATGACCTTACCGTTGCTAAAACAGTGTGCTATCAGTTTAGCTACAGGGTCATTTAGAAGCTTTTTTCGTTAGCAATTTTTTCATGCTAGCACCTTTATCAAATCATTCAGGAAAGAGACATTATGTTCTGATGCTGTTAATCCAGTGTGGCACTGTTTTACATGATCTTTTGGAGATGAAATGTTTGGCTGTATTTGGACACTGGAGCTTTGCATCTGAAGGACTAATTTCATTAGCTCAAGCAGTAAAATCTCACTAGTTTGTCAGCTAGCTTTGCTAGCTTTTTGAAGTACCTTTTTCAATCACTACAGGAAGTCTAGCAGAACAGGAAGAATTCAAAGTTAGCATCACAGCTCATTGAGGACTAATTTCAGCTGATAGCCTACAGATCCCATGTTCCTCTTCCCCAAACAATGCCTCACATCACTGAGAGTGCAAACAAACAGCATTAATTCTCAAAGTAACTGATTTAGAAGTTGAGGCTTGCCAGGAATTCTCATGATGGAATGATGGTTTGGAATTCACACAGAGGGAAGTGCAGAGAATCCGGGCATATGCATCCTTTACTTTGGAAGAACAGATGGGAAAACCATCCAAGCAATGCAAGTCACTCCACAGAAGACCATACAGTGCTCTATACAGAGTTTAATCTGTAAACAGAAACTATAGCAACAAAAGAAGCATTAGAGGATGCCAAGACATTTGACAAAATGGAAATAAATCAGTTAAGACGAGGCTAATAATAGGGTGTTAATGTGCACAGGGCAAAGCTGGTCCACATTGGCGTAATCCCTGAGTAAACACACGCAGCCTGAGGTCTGAGTCCTGATTTACAGACGGCAAAATCCAGACACAGCACCACAGCACAGCCTCCATTTTTCTTTGGCTGTTCATGCAACAACTTATAAAATATGCACAAGATCTGAACAGCATCCCAATAAATCAATGATTTATATTAACCTCTGAACAGACAAAAGCTCTGATGTGTTTAATAATGTTTACTCTGACTCTGGTTTCATTATCTCGTCTCAATTTTTATGTTTTTACACCAAAGATTTTCATTAAAAGCTCAATTACTGTATTTTTATGGGAATATAAATGAATGCACTTAGAAACACACTTAGCTTCTTGTTTCAGCCCTTGGCAAACCTGAGCATGAGAAGTTTGTGCATGCTAGAGATTTCTTACAATCTGTGTGAGATGTTGAGATTTAAGATGCATGTCGACGCCTCAGTTCAGTTATAACAGAGATCAGAGTGATACTTGTATTTAGATAAAATGTGTTCAGGAAAAACTGGCTCATCAAAATCCAAATACCTTGTTACATAATCCAGGTACCTCAATGTGAAATCACTAGTTATCAATAAAGCAACAACTTTCTGGATGTTTCTGGATTATGGTCAGTTTTATCACATTAACTAGATGATCTCCTGTAACAATTGTTCTGTTTTTTCTTAGAAAACTTTCCATGCAAGAACAAATTGTTATATTTGGAAATAAGAAACAGTTATGTCGTTTAAGTCGGGTTTAACTCCTGTTAGTTACTAAACAGATGTGTTTTACTTCACTTCCATTCTAAGCTGCTATTTTCATCCATTCAAACTGGTGAAGAGAGTTTTAGTTACGGTGCAGGAATAGAACGCTGGACAAAAGATTCATATTTAATTGGTGTGTTGGGCGGAGCAAACTAACACAGCCAGGATATGTGTCCTGCATAGAGCATCTGCTGTATTTCACAGAAATCATATCATCACATGTGCCACAATCTGCTCTTCTTTCCTTTTATATGATGTAATTTTATAAGAAATGTAATTCTGTTAAGATATATCAGAAAACTCTAACAGTGCTCACATCTGATTTAACTGATCACTTATCAAGTTACCAAGTATGATGTCATCTCCTGATGTGTTAACTGCATGTGACGGCTGCTGTCATGAAGATTCACAATCTGATCAGTTACATCAGCAGTGACATCACACATTCATCTCATGTCTCTTATGACAGCAGGCAGGGCTCACACTTGTACATTCTTCAGAGATGACATAGGCAGGGCAATGTGACCCTTTCTCTCGGCCCATTTAACTACAACACCCTGTTCTGACTTCAGGCTTTTGGGATGGAAATCACGGCTTTAAGGGATATGGCTTCTTTTATCTGGGTTTAAAATTCTTGGGATTTTTGCTTCCCATTGTGTATCCATGACAACTCAATGTCACCTAGTAAACGCTGTAAACAAAATTAGCATCACGGCTTTCACTCTTTTATAGACAAACTCAAAACACAAACATGAAAAAACTGTGATTAATGTAGCAAAACTCAATGTGGGTTTGACTCAGATTTGTAAGTGATTTGTAGGTGATCAATCAATGTCTTAGTGAATTAGTCAGTCAATATTGCTTAACAGATTAATTCAAAACATCAGAAACACTTTACAGTGTCTTTGTTACATGTTATATATTATATTAATAACATTCATTTTTGCATAAATACATACAACTGACCTTAAACCAAATTTTAACCCAACCCTAACCATGTTACTCGCTACATCTATGTATGAGATAAAATAAAGTGTAACACATTTATCATCCATGTACTAAATCAGATGTTGATTAAAATTTTTATGTACATGAGAGTATGACATGCTGTATTCAGTGTTTTGTGCCTCGGCTGGGATGTTACTAAGATGGAGTATTATTTTATAAACAATATAAAGTTTAAATATAGCAACCAGAAGCCCTTGAGCTCAAGCTGTCTGTGAGCGCGTCCCGTCTCTCGTTTAAACGCCCTCCTCACGTCAGGGAATATGAATACAGCCGGCCAGCCGAGCCACAGAGCGTGGCTACTGTTGTGAAGAAAAAACAATTACGTGCCCCTTCCAAAATTCACGTTTGACTCTCCACTGCTGGGATAAGAGGAGCGGAGGTTCTGAGAGATTCCCTCAGCCGTCCTCCTGCAGGACCAGCACTGCCAACCAACAGCTCTCATACATTCTTGTCCAGCGCTCTTCATCCATTAATATCAAAGACACTGGAAACCTCACAGCTCATCACACACAAGCTGCTGTGACACTCCAGGAACTGCTGGACGCCGCTGTGGATGGCATGAAGCATTCCTGCTGCTTAAGAGGAACTCCTGCAGGAAAGGGCAACGAGATGTGGCTCATTAATGAGCTAAATGTCAACAAAGGACGTGAACCGCAGCAGTAAATCAGAAACGCACATGTAAACGTTACAGGAACGTTCTTAGAACAAAGGCAACTGAGGCAGAGCTTTAAAACGGTGGTGAGAAACTGACAGAACAAAGACAACACAGTAAATATTATGAGATATGAGAACAAGTGTGAAAACCATTTATTTAAAGAATAATATCTAACAGCAAGTATAAGAAATAAATGGCACAACAAACACGTGTCTCTGTTACTGTAGTTATTATTTTTAAAGCTGTTTAAAATGTTTTAAAATATGTAAACCTCAGACTTTGACATTATCGGCTAATTGTTTTTACTAAAATATATGAAACTGGTTGTATTAAAAAAATCAACACATCATGAAATAAATGTTGATGTGATTTATTTTGTTGATGCCATTGATGTGTCTTTAATGTGACATGATTTTGTTTTGTGATTTATGAGGCATGTGAAACTGATCCTCACACACTTATATTTGGTTACGAGTCTCTTATGCTGCTCAGATTGTTTCATTCTGAGTTAATGATCATGTCTATTCCCTGATCCACACACAAACCTGACATTTACATTTTCAATAAAGATAGTTTAGCGTGTTTATTACACCCTCTGAATTATGAGGACACTTGAACTAGCCTCATAAACCATGTTTACACTCTTCTTGACCAAGAAATGATGGAAACAAAATAACAATCGCATGGGTGACAGACTGCTGCTGTGATGTAACCCCACCGGTGGCATCTGTACACATGTAGGCTTACAGCCTCGGTTGAGTACAGTGTGGACCCTGATAGATGCTCCCCGCCAAGCAGCCTTAGATCAGAAGATATCAGTCCTTAGAGGGCTGTGACACAGAACCATGTGTTTGAATACACAAAGTCTTATCCATCGACATCTCAAGGATGCCCCTGCTGATCCCAGAATCAATATGGCGGCAGAGACGGAGCCAAGGATCATTTTTCAATCTCCACGCTCACGGAATCAAGAAGCATCTTACATTGCCCAGCGGAGAAATAACCTCAGCGCTGAACAAACTCCATCATAGTGTTCCAGCTGTCAGAGGTGAATGTTAATGCACCATAATGTAAGACCAGAGGCATGTAACAGAATGAAAGAGATGTCATTCTGTCATTTGTTTAGGCATTGTCTCAAACCGTCCACATGAGCGTGTAATTCAGAAAACACTACAGAACTGGTTTATGGTTCATCACATCTGAGAAATCACATTAACTTTCATTTTACTTGTTTCTCGTGGACAGCAATGAGATTAAAGATGAAAGCTGAAGTCTCCTGCTTCTCTTATTTGTGTCCTAAGCAAAACACTGACAATCTCACATCTCATCTACAGCTTCAGTGAGGATCTCAACAACTGCCTGATGTGTATTTTTATCTTCACTATTGGTTATTGCTGCTACTCACATGTAGGTAAATGACCAACCCTCAGTTCAGTGCTCCTCTGACTCTGGCCAGTAAACAACCACATAAAAACACCTCAACAACCATCTACATTTACATTTATTTATTTGGCAGATGCTTTTATCCAAAGCGAATTACAGTGAATTCAAGGTATACATTTTTTTAAATTATCATCAATACTTGTGTTCTCTGGGATCGAACCAATAACATTAGCGCTGCTAACACAGTTCTCTACCACTTGCACTACAGGAACACCTGTGTGCTCAACCGGTATACATGATCTAGAAACCATCATGAGCGCTTCAGCAACTGCATAGTAACACTCTGGTAACCAGTAACCAACCAACAGCTTAAACAAAAAGCTGCTTGACATGCGAACACCACTCACATTTTCTTTCAAAAATGAACCAAAAATAAGAATCTAGCTAGAAATACATTTGGAAAGATAATCTGTATTTATGGTTTAAATAACAGGTCAGATTGTTGCTAAAGAATTATGTATCTCTAGTAATGTTCAGAAAAACCCAACACCAGCAGATGGCTATTTTAAATGAAAGCTATTACTTAACTATTTCAGTTAGTCTGGGTCAAAAACGGTCTGGACATGGTTCAAAAATGAGAAAAATGATATAAACACAAGCCATAAATTAAAGCTACATAAATGCAGGCATTTGATTGGCTCATCGCTTTACCTCAGAACACATCACACTTCACTCAGCTGACAAACCCCAGTGGAAAACAGGAAAAGTAATAATGGTTTGAGTGGAAGAGAAGAGGAAGCCATCAGCACACACTTCTGTCCATCTCCACACGTCCTGATGGTGCTGATGACAGATAATGATGTCTGATGTCACTTCACAACAATCAGATGTGCAGCATCTCTGATGACAGCCTGCAAAGGTCTGATTACTGCCAATGACACAAGCGTCTGCTCAGCAGAACCTGATGGTGTAATGAGTGATGAGATACAGCACAGTAACCAACTGACCCGTCTGCGCTCACTAACACATCTGCCAGAGCTTTATTCATCGTGTTTCCTCAAGTTTTGTCTTAATGATTGTGAGATCTAATATGAGAACTGCAGTGAGAAATAGAGGAAGATCTACAGTGAGATCTACAGTGAGATCTAGTGAGTTGTAATCTACAATATGTAATCTCATCAATACGGTGAGAGCTACAGTGAGATTTACAGTGAGATTTACAATGAGATTTACAGTAAAATCCAGTGAGAACTATAAAGTGACAGAGCGTGAGAAACAGCATCAGACTCTATGAGATGAATGTTGAGATGTGTGTATTTGCTCGGCAGGAGCAGAGCTGCACACAGGCTCTGGGAGGGTGGAGGACAGGACAGTCATGAAACATCGCTGAATACCCGCTTTTTTCCCGCTAATTTCCTTTACCATGCTAATGCTCCTGCAAAGCCAGGGCTATTGATTAATGTAAGTGCAGGCTGGAGGATGAGAGACTCTTTTGGCAGAAGCACAAAAGGCCATTAAACGCTGTGCAGCCAGAGGGTGGGGGGTGCAGTGGACAGGGGAGGGGGCAGAGCAATCGGGAGGGATTGAATGAAAGGAGGGAATTGTGGGAAGCACATGGAAATGGAGACAAGGCAATGTGACCTAAAGACACAACGACACATTTATTTCTGTGTGCAGGAATCAATATGATTTGAACATGAAGCACATGTTTAGGATGATTACAGACAAAGTGTGTCATTTATGTGCTGGTAACATTCCCAAATATAACTGCAATAATGACTGATGACAGGTTTCCCAACCACACGCCATTTCCCAACCACACGAACAAACAGAACCCCAAACTTATGCCATTGGTTAAGCCAATGTTGCTGTATTGGGCTGGTTGGGTTTATCAAATGTTGCAACAATGTTCTGCATTGGTTTCATGACAGTTAAACACACTGTAATGTATTGTTCACGTTTGAGCTTGTTCAAATTCAAATCGGACAGTTATATTATGGATATTGGATTTAAATAAGTCAACAAAACAGCATTTAAATAAATTGCTTACAGTAAAATAATTATTTACAGTAATTACTGAAACACATTCTTCAAATTGTATAAATGAAAATTTTAGGGGAAAGTGGTAATAATTCATCATTATTCTGTACATTTAATGCACAAAATCCAACATCTAAAAATTGCAACAGTTCTAAATGTAGTTCTTACTTTCATCATGCAAAATATAACTTATTCTTTTCTTTTGCTTCTGGGGTGAAACATGACCCAAAAATGTTCTTCACAGTTGCAGATTCAGTCAGAGACTCAGTGGTGTGATGCTCTCAATGAAACTGAACAACGACAGAACGTTTCAAGGCTGGTGTTTCCATTAAGAGATGCTTTCAAACAGAATGTGCATCCCTGCTGAGAAATCTGTTCTGTGTGAGGTCATGAGGTGGCAGTTTAAAACAAATAAAAAACCCTAATAAGACAATGCTCATGAAAGAAAAAATGTCATGAGCACAGTGAAAGCCAGTGTTGGAGGTGAAGTTTATCTCAATGTGGTTGTGGAGGTGAAGTTTATCTCAGTGTTGTAGTGGAGGTGAAGTTTATCTCAGTGTTGTAGTGGAGGTGAAGTTTATCTCAGTGTTGTAGTGGAGGTGAAGTTAATCTCAGTGGGGTTGTAGA
>JBAJNP010008720.1:0-19631 GCA_036877545.1 Yasuhikotakia modesta
AGAAAAGCTTTAAAGATGTTGACTAAAGTCTGCTCTCTGAAATTACACAACTGAGAGAATAAATATCAAGTGTATTTTGTTTTACTGTCAGTGCCTTTCCTACTATTATCGAATGTTGTTTTAAAAAATTTTATAACATTGTAATAAAAGAGTTTTTCATAAACTATAAAGAACTAAACTTTTGTTTTGACTGACACTGACAACACCAGATTAATATGAAATACCTTACATTTTAAAGTATGACTAACTATGTTGTACACAAGAGTTAGTGCACACAAAATGTAAACAAAAAATGCACAACAGTTACACACATACATACAGCACAGTGTATATTACATTGCATTGTAGTGCTCCTAACAATGCAATAATGTTGTGGCCATTAATTGGGTATTGTTTAACTCGGTATGGTGCACTAAATTTGAAAAATTTAAGAGCAACAATATATATATATATATATATAACACAAACTAATGCTAGACACATCACACATCAGAGTGGCAAGAAATGCGATTAAACGTTATGGCAATGAATAGCGTTTAAGCAGCACCACCCAGTGGTCATGATGATATTTGCAACGTAGAAAAGAGCTTGCTAAAGTTTTTCTTAGCAAGCCAGCCCGAGAGCACTTTAAAATACTTTTGGTATTAACAAAGAGCAACACAGTAAGTTTTAACAGTTGACTGGAATGTACAATGTTTTAAATGTTTGTGGAATGAATAGCCACTTACAAATTACTTTATATCATGCATAGGGCTTTAGAAAACATGAAAACTATGTGCAACCAGACATTACATGTGCAAAACTACTTTATTTACAAACCAAATGAAACAGTTGTGACAGTAAACCTTTGCGCAGCTCAGATAAATGACAACACAAACTAAACCCAAGGGAAGCCTTAACAATGCTGCCAAACAAACATCACCCATGAGAAAGAGACTGACAGTTTAAAGCCTTTTTTATAATTCACAGATGGCAATGTGTAACAAACTGAGAATAAGAGCTTTTACATTTTCTTCATCTCGTTTTTTGAGGTCTGGCCCTTTGTTTTTGAGAAAAGGCACAGCGTTGGCAGAAGAGGTGGATATAATTGTTACGTTCAGTCATAATTTTCAAGCATACAGGCAATATTTCAAGAAAAGCATCAAAGAAAATGGTGAGAAAGTATGAAAGTGTAAAACCCTAAAAAATGCTAATCTGATGCAAACGGTCAGATAAACATATTTAAACCTTGGCTTGAATGTTATAAATACATCTGACCTTACAGTGCAATGGTAGCAGCAGTCTACACATATTGTTATTCATCAAAACATGTTATACTGAGAGCAATTTTTCAACCAAAAGACAGGACAGGGTACGTAAATGCAGGATAAACAAAAGACAAAATAATAGAGGAAGATGGGAAGAAACAAAGTTGGAATCAACAGGAATGACACTGTCTTCATCAGACGGCAAGTTTGCTAGCCACCAGAGACTGCTTCCTTTGGGGGAGGTCCTGAGGAGTAGGAATGTGGTCTCCAGTTATCTCAGTCTTCTCTACTGCTGCGGTGGGAAGCTGTTTGTTCTTCATCTTGGCTTTGGCCATATTGTAGTCGCCCGAGTCAAAGTATTTTGGCTGCCAAAAAAAAGTGAAAAGTTATTTACAGTCAACAGGCTAAATTTCCACCAGCAATACAAACAAATACAAACAAATTAAGTCTATAGGGTCAGTGTATAAACTCACCCCCTTCTGAAGTCTTTTGCGCAGTAGATCTGACCCACCCGGTCGAGCCCCCAGATGTGGGTAACGGGCCTTCAGTTTGGCTTCTTCAGCTTTTTCTGGACTTACAACAGTGTCCTGCATCTCCTACATTAGATATAAAAAATAAACTTAGAAACTTAAACCCATTTCTAATGCTACGTTAAACTATTTGATCATTAAACTACATGTTTACAGCAGCATAGAGACAAAACGCATGTTTAACACGTTAAAATAAGTCATGTTTAAAAACTTATCAAACTCAAGAAAAACTCTTTTAATCTTCAAAATCTTCCAAAAAAACAACCAAATCTTTAAATCTAACACAATAACTGCAGAAACCAAACTGTTAACAATTAGTTAAACTGTATACAATAATATTTCGCCTGTAAGAGCAACAGAAATGAAAATAAGCAGAAATATTGTTTCATATGACAGCAAACGTGCATCTCTTAACATGTCAAACTCGCCCTTGAGGGCCTTTTTCTCAAGGCCTCGTTCTTCACGTGAAGGTTTATTACTGAAGCAACACAAACACGATCTCATTGTCTCCTACTACAAACGTGTGTGAATGAACGAACCTGCTGCTCCTCTGTGCTCGCCTCCATTTCGCCGGACATCGTGAACAAATAAACGCAAAACAAAAGAAAAGAAAACACAAAACGGAACGCTTGGCTTTTTTCGCCCTGATCGAGCCGCCCGACTGTTTGCTGCCTGTTTATAACGCAGATGTCTGGAAAATACTGAATGTCTTCCTCTGCCACAGGAAAGAGCCGCTGACAGTTACCATGAGATATACCGCCGCCTACCGTTCCGGAGGCGCACTGCAACTGTGTGAAACGGTCTGTTGTTTTAGGCATTGACTACGGTAAATACAATTATAATGTGCATTTTTATTTTTTGTACTAATAATATGACATACGTAAATGTCCCTCATACAGGATGGGATAGTGCATACATGCTGGTGTTATTATTATTCTTTTAAATTCTATAACATTTATGTATATTAAACCTATTTAAAGTGTAACAAAAATCACTTTAAATAGAAAGAAAACAAAACAATTGCAATGAGCACATTAATATTAAAAATGTCTTTAATGCACATAATTAGCAAACATATTTGTTACATTTTGTTACATACTCTTCAATAATACAAATATAAATCATGGGAATTTGAAAATATAGATCAACTTCAAATAAATCTGTGAATATTGGTCCATGTTATGTTTTTATGACTCAATACATTAAATACATCACCTCTAAGAGTGCAAACATAGGTTTAGGTAAGTAAAGTGTTTTATATTATCCTCCAATCCCAGACATTTCCTTTAAAGTTTTTTAAATATCGTTGCTCTTTACTGGAATCTTTTCATTATAGGATCAAACACACAACATCAGCTCCATGGGGGAAATGATTTCTCATAAAACTGAGAAAAGTGTTCTAAAACATTACTGTACAATTTTTTAATTCTGGATCCTTGACACTAGATAGTAGAGCAAAAAGAAGACGACCACCAGTCCGATGGAGACATAACATAGAATTTTTCTGTTGTCTCGACCAGATCGTACCATCGTGGAAAATCTCTTCACACTTCCAGTCAACAAACCAGTTGCGCTGAGGAAATTAGAGTCCTAGGCAAACATAAGAAGTTAAACACACAACCAACATCACCATCTGTGGTGAAACCACACCCTATGTGTCAATACTGTAAATGCACCATCAATACTTAAAAATACCCACCATGCCATCCAAATATGTATTCTGGTCTTCAACGTCTTTATCAATGTCATAAGCCAGCTGTGGTTAAGATAGAGATTTAAACACTTACTCTGTATAACCAAATCAGATCAATTGATTTAAAGCACATTCTTTTATATACAATTTAAACGATACGATATAGCATCACCAAACAACGTACCGATTTAAGTCTAGACACTTTACTGGCCAGGTTTTCCGCCAACAGCTTGTTTTCAGCATCTAGCATGTCGTCCACTGCTCCATGTCCTGTCAATACACAAAACACACAAATATTTTACCAATATTTCACCCCAACATTTGTTCACAACTGAACACCATCAGATTCCTCTTCACTTACACCTACAACAACAGCGAAAGCTCTAATCGCGTTATTTGGTTAAAACTAGACGTACATCATAAAAGTCTAGATATAGTAAAATAGAAGTTTAGACACAATTATTACAACATTTAAAAACAAAACGTCTTAAAACTGCTACGTGTCACCTACCTCGATTCCACGGATCAGCCATCTTTAAAGAGCTAATACGCAAACAGACCCCAAAAACCTCGAAAAGTCGTGTAATACCAACAAAACAACCCCCGATTCACTGCACAAACACTTTAAAACAACTCGGCACACACGAGACCCAAACAAAAGTATACAGTTGTAAAATACTGGTACATTTGCCCAAAAGCGCAGTGCTAAGGGAAGGAAGCCACCTAGCGCAGCCGCAGTGGATTGTGGGAAATGTTTGTCCTCCAGTCATTCATGTTTGTCATAGGGACGCTGTCCGATTGCATAAGGACTCCAGCTGCCAATCCAGCCATCTGCTTACATTTGCTACAAACATCTTGCTTTTAAACATTATTTTAATTGTAAAAACGCGCAGGTTTGCGTTTTGCTGGTAAGCAATTTAATTTTATAATAATATTTTATAATAATCTTTATTATAATGAATGTATTGTTTTTACGACGAATAGCAAAGTGCAATAACATCAGTTGCGTCATTAAACAGATTTGTTGTATTTATAGAAGTTATTATCATAAACTGTAGATCAATAATAAATAATAATGAAGACCAATAATAAATATTACTGCCGTCCATTTTTCTGCATCGCAGGTTGATCTGTTTCCATGCGCATAATAACCACACAGGCTTTTAATGTCGATTGATGTCGATGTTGTGTTGATATTAACTGTTGTTTCAATGCTGATGTTTTGGCAGGTGAATCGTGAAATTTCAGGGTTGTTGTTGAATGGATCCTTTCTATCGATCACCGATGTTTACCTACGTGCAGAGCGCAGTGTTTTCTGAGCCCTTACCTTGAATAATGTAAGCGCTTGGTCAATTTATAGTGACTTAAAGCTGCACGCCTTTAACAACATATACAGTAGTTTAGAAAAGTCTCAGACCACACTTAATATCTGAGGGTTTCCTGGTCATTTAAATATGGAAATGTTTTTAAAATCTTAAAATATAGACGTTTTCAGATTGCATTTCAGTTTTTTTGGGATGGGGGGGTTGGGGAGGTCATCAACCCTCCCCCCAAATATCTGAAATGCAATCTGAAAAATTTTCAGTATACATTAATATTACATTACATTACAATACATTCAAAATATAATAATAATATAAACTTGTGCTCTTCAGAACTAACTAAAGAGAAACTTTATAACCCGGTGCAATTACATGTTTTCTCATAGGTGAAAAAAATGTTGGTTAAATTGAACTGTAAAGAATTTTTTAAGGAGGCTGTGAAACATTCTTAAAACCTTTTGTTATTATATTAATACATGTATATTCCATATATCCCTTTTTAAATTGTTTTTTTTATAGTGTGGGACACCAAACAGCCACAGGTTTCCAAAATGTTGGCCCGCAAAGGCCTCCTGCCTGACGGATTTCTGTTGACACGACTTGCTGAGGACGCGACACAACCGAGTCGCATCCGGTCCAAGTCCCAGCGGGCGCGTTTCATCACCAAGAGCGGGTCGTGCAACGTTGCTCACAAAAATATACGAGAACAGGTGCATCGCTGTCAATGCAAACAAACACTGCTCTTGTTTTAAAATGTGACATTGTAATCTCTGATTCGATTAGTTTATGGTATTACATGGTTTGTTTATGAGTTTCTGTCGATTCTCAGGGCCGATTTCTCCAGGATGTGTTCACCACAATGGTGGACCTGAAATGGCAACATTCGCTCCTGATCTTCACCTCAGCGTTCCTCTGCTCCTGGATGCTCTTCGCCATGGTGTGGTGGCTCCTGGCCTTCGCTCATGGTGACCTGGAACCTCGAGATCCTAACGAGCCCGGACCCGTGCCCTGCGTCACTTCCATTCACTCCTTCACCTCCGCTTTTCTCTTCTCTATTGAAGTGCAAGTGAGAACAAATCTGAGTGGAAGTCTATTGATGTCATCACTCACCTTTTAAAGATCCTGTCAAGAATTATTTTAAAAAATTAACTGAAAATAAAAATTCAATCATGGGTTACTTATCCTTATGTTGTTTCATTTTATTTCTTTCTAGACCACGAAAGGAAATTTATTTAAACAAGTTCTGATTTATTATATTAATAGTTCCCCTCTAAGCTTGGTGTATTTGTTTATAAACTATGGTAAATGGTTTAAAAATGGTTTTAAATGTTTTAAAAGTATTTCTAAAATGTTTTTCTGTCAGGTGACTATTGGCTTTGGGGGACGAATGGTGACTGAGGAATGTCCACTGGCCATCATTGTCCTCATCATTCAGAACATTCTGGGCCTGATCATCAATGCCATCATGCTGGGCTGTGTGTTTATGAAGACCGCTCAAGCCAACCGGCGAGCAGAGACCCTCATCTTCTCCCGTAATGCGGTCATCGCCCCACGCAACGGCCGACCCACACTGATGTTCCGCGTTGGAGACCTGAGGAAGAGCATGATCATCTCGGCCACCATTCAGCTTCAGGTGTGCAATAACATCCAATCACATTCATTTATTGTCTGACAAGCCCTTATATGGAAATTGTCCTGTTCTTAGGTAATTCGACGGACGGTGACAGCAGAAGGTGAGGTAATTCCTGTCTGTCAGCTGGACATCCAGGTGGAAAACCCTCTCAGGAGCAATGGGATATTCCTTGTATCTCCGTTGATAATCAGTCACACCATTGATCGAGGAAGCCCCCTGTATGAGGTCTCAGCACAATCACTTGCAACCGAAGACCTGGAGATCATCGTCATTTTGGAAGGTCAGTGGGAGCAAATTTCTGACTGGGTGGATTTAATACAATGGCAATATATTATGATTCACTTTAACATACTGTTCATTCTCAGGTGTTGTGGAGACCACTGGTATCAGCATGCAGGCACGCACATCATACACGCCCGAGGAGATCTTGTGGGGTCGTCGTTTTGTCTCCATTATGACTGAGGAGGACGGACGGTACTCAGTCGACTACTCCAAATTTGGGAACACCGTTCCTGTCCGGATGGCGGCTCTGAGCGCAAAAGAGCTGGACCACACCAGGGGCATCCAGGATAATGGACCCCACGAGGGCAAACCCCAGGGCTGGGGGCTGGTCAGGGCGGGACGGGGTGGATACAGGCGGGCCGGCGGCAGGGCCTGCGACGACGCAGCAGCTAAGCCGTGGTACGTAGCTGAGGAGGACAAGGAAAAAAAAGGACAGAAGAAGACAGTTAAACTTGAGGAGATTGGCAGAGAGATAGAAGAGGAGACAATGGAAGATATGAGTGATTAGAAAACTTTTTAATCATGGAAATTTAAATGACCTAATATATACTAGTGACTTGTTCACTCAATAGTCAAAAATTAGTTTTATACTACACCTTTTGTAAACTTTCAAAACATGGGCAACTACTGTGATATTTAAGACTCCAAACTGTTTTCTTACTTCCTGCTGATTTTTTTCTGCTCTGTTAGAATAATTCACCCAAATTAGATTCTGTCATTATTTATTTACCCAAACATCAATCCAAATATTTTTTTCCTTTGTGGAACCCAAAGGGAAATTATTGCTGTTTACAATACAAAAAGTATGTGGTCTGAGGGCGTCAATTATGATTTTTGGGTGAATTGTTCAGTAATTTCAGGGATTTAACACTAAAAAGTGAATGCAGTCGTTATTCATTATCATTCCTGTCAAAGCAAATATGTGGCATCTGTTTCTATATTGGGTTGTAAGACCATAAAATACCATTTTGTTTATCTTTGTTCATGAGATGTGATTGTTAATGTAATCCATTTGTCTTTAATGTGACTGTTATGTAACTAAATGTTGTCTTGTGTGTTTACATTGTATTTTGTGACAACTATGTGACCTCAACCCATCACATTTCCTTATTGTGTTTGTGTTCTCGCTTAAAAATGACTCCTGTAAATCACGATTAGACAATACAAGTCTTGTTGATTTTACTGTTTACATAGCAATGTGTTCATTTGTGTTTTGGTGTATTTTATGCATTTAATAAAAGTGACATTTTATATCTGACTAAAAGAATTTCTGGAGTTTACTTTGGAAAAAAACAGTGTGTTATATCACAGGATTAGACACTGTATTGCTTAAGATTAGTGAGATTTTTTTTTACAAGACGTAGTAAACTCTTGATGAACTCACCCAAAGACATTTCTAAGATGCTGAAGAGTCCGTTTGTGATCAGAAAGTATTAACTGTCTTTACATGAACTCAGCATATGAGTTTTGTACAGTAAGATTGATGTAATAGGTGCTGGATGACCACAGTAGCTGTCCAGGGTGCTGAATTGTGTTTCAGGTGATGTGACTGTGGACAGATGCCCTTCTGTGACGAACCCACGTTTGTCAAAGAAACCCGGAAACTAAATGTTTGTTTTTAAAGTGGTTATATTACTGATGTGAAAGCACCACATACAAAAGTCAAATGTGTAAAAATCGGCGTTTTAATGCATTTTTATAACGTTAGAAAATAATACAAAAAAGATAAATAAAAGTGAAGAAAACATTATAAAAGCGCCAAAGCAGCAATTGAAGAGACATAGAAACGATAAAGCTTAAAGGAGCGGATTAGTACCTACGATAAAAATAGTTTACAACTAATAGTGCTTTACATATTTAACAGTTAGTGACACGAAACCCTCGCTAAATAATAGCATGAATTGAAATAGATGCGTTAAAACAACATCAAGCCTGTGGCACAAGTTCTCATGAATCAACAGCAACAACAATCACTCAAGCAGTGAAACAGCACCACCAGAGGCCGGACAGCACCGCCAGCAGCGACAGGAACGATGTGCCCGCGCCGGTCGCTGGAGCGCCGTTACACAAATCAGTGTTGCAGCACCTGTACGTGTACTCGGATATCGACGGGAACTTCTGGGACAGACGGGAGTTGTCGCAGTCGGTGTATCGAATGCACCGGCGAATGGTCTTTCCACCTGTAACAGGTGACAACAATAAGACATTTGTTTAGTTATTTTATTCATTAATAACATAGGCAACTTTATAGACTGTTTTGAACTTTAAACTATAAAGGATAGGATATGAATACATGCTATTAAACATGTTAACTGTTTGTTATGTATTGAAATGTTAATGTTAATGTAATTAATATAATATAATATACTGTATTATATTAGTTAATATAATATAGTATAATGTTAATATAATGCATCAAACATCATGCATTTCCAAAACAAATCAAACGAATGCATAAATGCATACTAAAATGCTGTTTAAATCGGACACACTAACCATACTAACCTTTCTCATGCAGATATAAACACGCGTCCTCGTACGAACAAACTTGCTGTACCGCGCATCTGCCCCCGACGTAATCCTCGCACTTGTAGCATCTGAGCGCTGCGCCTGCAGAGGAGAATCGCATTCCATAATGCTTAACGCCTGTTTCAAATGAGAAGCATTGAGATCGTGAACAAAACACACGAAACCTGTGGCAGGATAACTATCATATGCTTGAAACTTACCTAAACTGAGAGTCACGCAACAGACCACCAGATACAGTCCAACAGAGAACTTCATTATGAGACAATCCTGACCTTTAGAAGACTGGGAATAAATCCACAAACTAAAAATGTAACGGTGAAAGCGAAAAAGCAAATGCTTTTATATCAATATCTATCTGTGGGTATATAAAGGCATGGGGTTTTGTTCGAAATACTTGCATAGAAATGATACAACAGTAGAGATCTTTATTCTAGGAAAGTCTTACTGACCTACAAGATAAAACAAAAGTATTAAAACGATGATACTCGAAATGGTTTAATAGAGAAACAAAATGCATAAATCATTATTGAAAGAATCGCATTCAACTATATTTCACAACAGTCAAAGGAACGTTATAAGAACGCATCGGTCCAATATTAAATATAACTTACCGTGTTTTAAATGTTTAGATATCAGGAACGTTCAGGCTCGTGCGTTGCGACAGTCTAAAAGCATTCCTTGCGCCAACTCTTCCCTGCGCGAGCTCTCGCCCAGCCTCACCCTTGCCCTCCATGAATGATGTCATTGATTGTGGCCAAAACCGAACTGATCCTAAAATGTGCCTGTATTTTTTCCTAGTAGTTACAGCTTAATCCCTTATATTTCATGATATTCCCTAGCAAATAGTTAGTTAAACAAAACGAACATTAAACATGACTGAGGGACAGTCATTGTGTGTGAGGGTGTAGTTTTCCCTTATACACAAATAGACAATTGATATGCCTTAGAATTACTGCACTTTTTTAAAGATACATTTTTAAAAAATCGGTGCATTTCACGTTTATTCAAAGCTTATGTGCTTTTTGCACAGCCAAAACACACAAGGGTCACATAACACGAGCAACGGACTCTCAGCACAAAATATCTGAAATTACATTAGCAGGAATAAAGTTTAATCTAATTGACTCGCTTTCAGTACAGTGTGACAGCTGACATTTAAACTGAATTTTTCCCGCTACGTTGTCCAATTCTGCAGCTGCTGGTGACAATAAGGCCTGTGTCACTTCACCCAGAGCTTTTCTGCAGTCATGGAAGCGCTCAATGGAACTGTCCTCTGAAAGCCACCCTTATTTCAGCCTGAATTTGAAAGGCCACACCATACAACTATGAATCTGTATTTCCAAACAGCAGAACAATCAGGGTTAAGCGAATGGGTTTTATTGGCATTTAAAAGACAGTTGTATAGACAGTAGCAGTGATGTTTGTGTGGCAGCCCACACAAATACTCATGTTGTTGCTTTTCTCCCACATTACGAATAGGAAAAAAAATACATCACATGTCAGAATGCTAATATCCAGGGGACGGCATGACAATTGGCTTGTTTCCTGACACAGGCCTGGGACTGCGTTTAAACGGCTAATCTAGGCACTGGTGAACAATGCAGCAGTGGTAAGACAAACAACAAAGAGCACTTGATCTTTGTATGGCCTATGGCTTTCTGTGCAGAATTTGAAATAATGTGTGTGTGTGTGTGTGTCTGGCAAATCCAGGTTACAGCGGGACAACACAAATAGCCAAACATGAGAAATATGCAATACTAAGAAACTGCATATTTTGTCATCTACAAATAAAATAATTGCGAGCACCAATGAAAAATCAGCACGACACTGATAAATAAAATAATTAGAAAACTTTATTAAAGCATTATTTGTTTAATATAGATTTCATATGCTAATACATGTCCACATTCTTCAGGTATAGATTTACTGAAATTCACAAGTAGTTCATATTCTTGAGTTTCCAGTGTTATGTTCTCAGGAAGATACGCTAAATGTGTGTGATGTGTAAGTTATTGACATTATTGGCATGTTTCTCTTTGCAAAAGGACACTGAATAAGAATATAGAGCCATTTTCACATTCCTATTGAAAATAATCTCAAGTCTGAAGCGACTTAGTTCCTTAGGCCTTAGACTCTCCCAGATCCAAAGAGATCATCAATAATACATTTTCTTAATACAGTAATATATTTCAAATAACACGTCATAATTCATGATACAACAATGCAAATTATTGTGATTACATGAAAAGTACATTAAGAAAAATAAAAATCTATATTGACTTATGAATATGTATGTTTGGTACACAATGTTTCATGAAAGAAAAAGACTATAAAGCTTTAATAAACAAAAGTCATGAATTTGGCTCATTGTATGAGAATTCACCATTGAAAGGAAAACAACTAGAAAGCAACTTATTTTGCTTAAAACAGAAACATTGTGGAAATTATCCCCATTCTTACCAGAAGAAAAATAAACAAAGCCAACTGTTATCTTAATAAAAACCATTCATAAACATTCAAAAGTATCTTGGCACTCAACCGCATAATACATGTTTCTCCCAACAATGTGGCCATTCTTAAACAAAACAAAACAAAACAAAACAAACAAACACAAAAGAAAACGCTTACATTGACAGCTATAACTTTAATTGATTCACTGAATTGCATACCTCATTGTGAGGTAACAGTCTAATATATTTAAAAGCATCTGCAACATTCACATACTGAAAAAAAATCTTTTTGGCAGCTCATATATTACTCTTAATACATTGTATTGCTGCTCAAATGGAGTACAGATGTAAGAAGAAAATGCAGAAAATGGTTCATCGGGGCAAAAATAGCATTTTGAGTTTACATGAAGCACTTTGAAACACAATAGTTAGACATATTAAACGAGAATCAGCTTTTGCTTACAGCGCCGTTTCCATGTTTGACATTTAAATTCAGCGTGATAAAAATAGATTTATTGAAATGACACAGACATACTGTTCCCATAAATGCACAGCTGTTTAAATGCATGCTAAATTTTTTTCACATGCTCAATAAAACAACTTTGTAAAAGAAAGACAAGCTGTTTCGATGGTTCCTAAATATCAATTGAAACTAATGTTTGTAAAATGTGTCTTATGCTTTTAGCACCTCAAAGGTACACCAGTCTTAGCCTGTACACATGAAGAGTTAGTGTAACTTTAGACACAACTGCATTTAAATGCTCTAGATTTGACAACTGTTTGCACAATCAATATTCATATACTCTCTGTATTTCCTACTTAGTGATTTGTTTTTGAGATATACAACAGATTACATCATTCCAATAAGTAAAAATAACAATGCTTTACAACATAACATGAACCAAACAACTGCAACATTGTGCAACAGAAAAATATGTCCATTATCAGACTTACTTTAAAAGTGACAAATTATGTCTGAATGAAAACCATGAAGATCTCAAAAACAAGACAAAAAAAAAACAAAAACTCCATAAACAGTTTGTAAAAACATGCTCTGTTTTGATTCACTTAAACATCCTCAGTTTTGCTTTAAGAAACATTATCAATAAGTATATGACTGTTTGTATTTAACAATATACAATGTAAGAGTAAATATATTGCACAGGTAATCAATTGAATTTAGTGGCAAGGCAGGAAACACTAAAAGTCTATGAGAGACATCGGATGATGCCAAAGACATAAAATGTACAAAATACTTCAAAAGTGCCAAGCATGAAATAAGACAATCACAAATCCAAACGCTTTGTTCTTGCACGACTCTGATTTAAAAACAAGCTGTTAGGTTCTAAAATTTTTACAATCTCTTCCAACACCAAATAGCCACAAACCATGTTTTTGGTCTGCAGGCAAATTCGAGTGAACATTCAAATGTGTAAATCATAGTTTCTTGCGACTGTGTCTCTTACAGTCGAGATCCATTTAGAAGATCGCTGTGCTGCAAAAAGTCTATGTAAACGTATATATAAAATGTGTATCTATGAGGGGTACAAATGTTTCAACCATATATAATTGGTGTAGGGTTTGAAGTGCAAGGACATGTACACCAGTGGGTGTATATAAAACATACCACATTAAACCAAACGCCCACAAGTAATGCACAAAAAAACCCCACTTTTCCAAATGACTGTAAGGCATTCAAACTGCATATCTTTTATCTGAAACCTAAAGTTAGTTTATATATTGGATGTAAACTGCACATTATAGGTGCCCAATTGCATAATGAATTATGGCACATCCACATATTTTCAAATAAAAATTTACACAGAATTATAATAGTTTTTGAGTCATTAAAAACACAAAACGTCTGCGACAAGGATATACTGCATGGCAAAATAGTGGCTATATCCATTTCAAACATTGATTATAAGCATACAGAACATGCTAGAAAAATGAAGTACTGTTATATAGCTTTCACATACAGCCAACATACTAATACAGACTGACTGCTTTACTTATATTGCAGATAGAGTAATAAAAGGATTTGCTAGAAGTAGGATTGATAAAGGACACTGTGACGAGGTTTAACGCATTATTACTTGCTTTCACATATACTTTAGTGTCACTGTTTTATTTAGCGGTTACTTGAACAATGGAAAGTAATTTTGCTCAAATTACATCACAGAGTTGCCATTCCTGTTTTGATGTGTGAATGGTGGTAATATGAATAAAAATGGCATTCACTAGCTGTTTAAATAGCAGAAAACAGTGACCCCACAATTGAATGGATTTAATGTGAAAGTGACTAATGCCTGATGTAATTATGAACATTTGTTTTTCTCGGTCAAACATTTACCTCATGACAACACCTCACCACTAAAAAAGAGCTTCCTCTTTGGAACCAAAACACATCATAACCATTTCATGTGCCTGTGACCTGCAAGGCATTCATACCTTATCTTAGGGAAAACGCTGAACCAGGCAATTTTAGCAGCAGGGCCAATGTGAAAAAACTTGGCCAATCTCAATAAAGTCCCGATCAGCCATTGTCCAATAAGATGGCTTTTTGGAATTATTTTGGCTAAGCAATTGGCTCTGATCAGTCAGGATAAAACTCTGCATTCATATCCATATTGTGCAACACAGACTTTTGTTCGGTGGTGGACATTCTACCCAGCACCTCTGCTGAGAGCGAATAGCTGTTCCCAGACTTCTCTTCAAACCAGCTGTCCAGTGCTCGTTTTCCATCAAAGCTCCCGATGGGAGGGCCGTTAACGGCTAAAGTGAGCAGATTGTTTGTCTGATCCACAGTCAGCCTGGAACGGCAATTTCTGCGCATTTTCTGTAACGACCCCCTTCCTTTATCGCAGCAGACCGTTGATGTGGGTAAAACCCTGACGACCTGCAGGATGTGATTAAGAAGTGGATAACGTTGCCTGTATTTGAATATGTGGCTCACTACCTCTTTAAAACCATTGACGCTACAATAGTCAGCTTTCAGATCCCTCCATTCCACCACAAGATTTGCTCTGGCATCTGTTCTTTCTTGCAAGATCTTGCGGCCAGATGAGGGAACAGTCTCTAGGTGGTCAAAAATTAGAAGAATCTCCTCCTCTCCATAGGCACCAAGATCATTTTTGTTAAGGGGCCACGAGGCCAGGTCAAGGATTTTACAGGCCTGTACAACCTTGCGACTGTGTGGATCAAAACGTTGGGCAAGGATGCCTTGACTCCTTTGACAGATCTTCTCACGAATGGATTGGAACTTAGACTCTGCAACACGTAGGTTCTTGAGGTCCACACCATTGAAACTCTCACGGAAGTTGTCCTCAAACTCCTGAAGATACACACCCGGAGAGTCCACCAACTGACCAATCTTCTGAATGGCATCCTCAAATTTTGCATCCACCTGTGATGCTAACAAATATTCCCCCTGAAAGATAAATGCAAGGCGTGAAAAGACAGCAATGATGTCCGAAATAAAATAGATCAACTTTACAGATTGGTAGTCCAACAGAAACTGTAAGAGGGACAATGCGATGGCAGCTGTGTCACCCCTTTGAGTCTGGCTGCTTATGCTCTTCAAGTGAGCAACCACATCCAGGTAATCTTTGATGAGGGCATTAAGGACATTGGGCTCCCCTATGATCCAACGAATGGCCCTTATATCCCCAAGAAACTCTGTTTCCTCAGACAGAGTCGGTGCTGTTGATCTCAGTTCAGCCATCATACGTGGGGAATAACGATAAAAGCCAAGCAGCTGTTTCAAGTTGTTCTCCAGATCTTCCAAGCAAGAGAGCTCTTTCCCACTAATAGCATCCAGCACCTCAAAATGGGGTCGATGGATCATCACAGGTAGACACAAAACCCAAGGAATTGTCTTTCGTACAGCCACATAAAGATTTTCCCTCAGATTGGATGAGATGTTGGAACCATCAATTCCTAAACCAACCACAAGCATGTCCTGCAGTCTTAATCCAAGACCACCAAAGGCATGGTCCACTGCCTGGAGGTAGCCTTCCACATTGCCTCCACAAAGCGTTTGCAAAGAAAGAAACTCAGTGGAAGGAAGCCCATCTGTGGTTGTGAACTGCACATAAACAGCAACAGTGTCAACTAGGAGATCATCAGTCTGTCCATCCATGATGATGCTCAGGAATGGTGAAAGGCGGATCTTCTCTGCCAAATCTTCTTTGAAGGCTCGAGCAATGTGTTGGATGAGAATCTGACAGTCGTTCTCGTTCATGTACTGATCCACCACTTTCAGTTCACACTTTTTTAGAAGCTCCGCAAGGGGTCGCAGGTCAGAAAAAGGCCTTCCTTCCAAAGCTAAATGGTAGGCTGCGTTAAAGAGTGTCAACATGTTTCGACACATCTCTTCGGTCTTCTCTGGATGCATGCGTAGCTTGTACAGCTGCAAACACTTCTTGTGCAGGTTGCTTTGGCTGTGCAGTTTGATGGTATGGATCTTGAACTGCTTGGAACCAATGATAAAAGCTGAGGTGCGAGAAGATTGGACGGTGTATTGGCGGCAGACATGGCACCACATTTCATTCAGTGTGGGCGAGTAGCGGAGAAACCAGAACTTCTTCAGCCACTCCTGTTTGAAGCGACGAATCCGACGGCCTGAGCCCACTGAAAGCTTTGACGATTCGTCTGTAGCCACCATGAGGTCAGCAGAAATGGATTCATCTGCTGAATCAACGTCCTGGTCATCGTCTTCCAGGACCATGGGTGTCATGGCTTCTACAAAAAATGGGAAAACAGTCAAAATTAATTTTTATACCAACCAAGATGACAGTTGTTTTGAAGATACAGTCGTTTATTTTTTTTAGTTTGAACAAGTATTTGCAAAAAACACTTGTTGTGGAATGTTACTTCATCCACCAATAAATATTCACAACTAGATTCTTATTTTGCAGTTCTTATTTTTGACTATTCATAAACCTGTTTTTAGTTCTTACAAAAAGAAACCAATTTATCCAAGTTATAAACGATTACACCATTGTTGCAGGTTTCACAAAGAAAACACACATTTATGATTTCAATACACGTTTTAATTAAAATGAGCATTTTCATACAAATATGGCAATCACATGATCCATGGAGAAAAAGGCACATAACAGCAAAAAAATTCACATTCAAAGTTTCCAAAAGAAGAGCTGTTATAAACATCAAACATCTAACCCAAAATCTACATTGATATTATGCTGGTGCAGAATAGCTCTCATCCACAGACTGTTTCATCCAGATATAAACCTACCTTTGATGTCTTCACTGGGTATGGGGTCGCATGGAAGCAAAGGTGTTACTTCAGTCTGTCCTTGTCCTCTAAGACGGTGTAATTCAGCCTCCAGCTCACGGATTCTTCGTTTTAGCCTCACACAGTTTGGGCAGAAAGATGTTGAAGGTCCTTCACCAGACATGGAAACCTCCTCTTCTGTTTCTTCCATTTTAATACATTTTGCATCAAAGCTACTTTCAAGGTGTTCCATGGAGGACAATCCAGAGGTGAAGACAGACTCTTTGCACTCTGCATCAGGCTGACTAAAAACCTGGCAGACATTTGTTCTCGTTCTTGGAAAAGACAAGGTGCTGTTGAGGGGGATGTTCCGACTTTGATTAGCCTCCAGAGATGCTTCCAGGACATCTTTGAAAATGAGGTCAATCTTCTTTTTCTTGGCCTGGGGCTGGTTCTCAGCCTCATCATTTCCATGTTTGCTGAGGGTCCTTCTGCCTTGAAGTGCAGATCTCAGCACCGGACCTCTGGGCTCCTCTGGTTGTTGGTTATCTAATTTCATTCCTGCGATACAACAGGGATAATATGAACTTGCTGGCAACATTACCCACATATAAATAATACTGTGCAATCAATGTCATGTGGAAAAATTCTGCAATAAAAATATTATCCCATTTTACCTACCTGATAAACCACTGCAGGTCTGGAGTATATCTTCTTGTATTTTTTGACGATCAAAACTCAAAATCAAACTGCTATTCATGAGTAGATTTTAATAAGATGGACGAGTCTTTACAGGATTCAAAATGTAAAATGTGTGCCGATGTAAAGCAGATAATTGTGGTTGTTGTTTGCTGATTGGCCTATACAACATTGCAGCTGTGATATAGTAACAGTTATAATGTATGTATGTAACACCTAGCTACAATATAATCACTGCCGAGCACCCATAGAATAAGATTGTTATTGTCTACAAATCAGGGACAACAATTTACAACCTCTGTTATTTACAACCTCTGAAAACATGCTGTTACACAAAGAACATACTGTTTGTGTTTTTATAATATTTTGTTCATTTGTATTTCCAAGGCAACAGAAAACTAGCAGGGAGTTTGTACTTTAAGTTAACATTCAAGTACACAAAATTTCTTTCTCAACAAGCACTTTAAACTGACGCTGTTGAAACCTAAGAATCTGCAGTTGTCCTTCAGAAAAATACTTCATTCTGAATATCTAAAAATAAACCTTTTTAAAGGATTCAATTTAAATGTTTTTTTTTCAGTCTGGAAAAGGCGTCTCACCTGTGTCCAAGTTGCGGTTAATACTGTCTTGAGACACACTCTGCAGAAGGCTTAAATATTCGTCGCTGTACCACACGCAAAGTTTATCGCCCACCTTCATCCTCCGACACACACGGAAGTAGATGCGCTCGTCGTGTTGAAACGCACTCAGGTTCTTCTCATTGTCATCAGAGGAAATCCGTATAAACCTGAGACACAAACAAAATTAGCCGCTAACGTCACAAAATCAAAAAAGAACATTTCAGTAGCATTGCATTACCTCATCCAGTTAGCTGTAGTTTCATCACTCCCATCAATAAATGTATATCTGTCCTTATCAACAATCTATAATAAATACATTTACATTAATATTATCATTTTAAAAAATATGTTATTCAAGCTTATTAAAACTAGTTAGCATAACCCACCATCCAAGAATAACGACCAGAAGGTTTATCTGAGGGCATTAGCTGGCCTTGATAAGGACCAAACAGCGCCCCCTTTGGTATGTTTTCATCCATACAGTACACATCCACTTTATCTCTTTCTCTAAGGACCTTGATGCCAGAGGGAACAGTGAGAGCTGCCCGGTTGGACACCCCTGACTCCACAGGGGTGTCTGGGACAAACACAGGGGGCCCATGGGCAGGGCACTGCTCCATAAAATACTCCTTACATTCTTCACAGACTGTAAAACATAAGCAATAATGAGTAAAAACAATATACTATGTTTCAAACTGTTACAGTTTTAGTATTACACATTAATTTCATTACATAACACCTTTTATGCATGCTAAGGTTCTATTATATCTTAAGTATTATTTTGACCTTCAAAATATGGCTGTTTAATATCAAGTAAATTATACTTACACCATAAATTGGCACTACGCTCATGGTCAGCCTTTAGCTTTTTCTTGGCCTCCTCAGAACACTCATCATTTGGAGCACTGGAGTAAAATATGGCAAAACTTATAAACTTATTTTATATTTAAAAAAATTACACTAGTTTCTTCGATCCCAGCTACATAGAAAGATACAACTAATAAGCTTTTAAAAGTTAAATTTACCCCCAGACATGTAAACCCAGATCTATTTAGTGCAGAAGAATCATTCGTTCACCGACTAAAGGCAAAGAATTTACACACTTAACCTCCCATTTTCCCATGTTTGGGAAAATATAAAGGGACTGACCCGGTGTTGCAGTCGGTCCCAACTTCCATGGGCGGCTGAGCTGGAGCTGTGGAGGAATCTGTCATGATCTGGTCAGGAAGGAAAGTGCCACTGTGTCCGTTTCACTCCAACATCTTAAAGCTGGATAAAGAACGGAATTATAAACCAGAATTATGGACCAAGATGCTATACATTAACCAGAACAAAATTAACCTTAAAGAAACCTAGAAGTGTGTTAATGACACTAATACTAATAAAA
>JBAJNP010008721.1:0-14337 GCA_036877545.1 Yasuhikotakia modesta
TGCTTAAGATGAGACACAAGTAATTAAAGGACAAACTAGATTTACTCAGGACACGTTGGCAATAAGAAAATGTTACCAAACTATCATCTAGAGAAAATAAATATGTTTTTTATTCATTTTGACAGAAGTGTGACCATCTTTTGAATTGCAATAATGAGTCAAATAATGACACATATATAACTCGATAAGATAAGCTGTATGTTCACAGACCGCAGTGGCTTTTAAAATCCACCAGGGGGCGCAATATTATATTTCATTACATTTATATACGTTTTACTAGCATTTGGGATATTTGTTAAAAAGCTGAAACGTCGCAGCAAAGTAAATGTGCAACTAAGTAACAAAGTAAATGTGCAACTATACGTGTCTGTGAATAATTATTACAATTTCCATCCATGTCATTGTTTATAAGTTTATAAAATCGGTGTCTGTAAATCTCGGCTGCATAAGAAAATCACGTTTTCTGATCATTTTAAGTTTGCAGTTGTTTGTTTTCATGCAGGTCCGTCCTGTCTGTCAACTACGTGCTGATGTTTCTCACGGACTGAAAAGGGAGGAATTTAGGCGTGTCAACAGGTAAAAATACGATAGATGGGGAAACACGGAAGTTCATATAAACCACCTCCAAAATCACAGCCCGCGCTCGTACCTGTAACGCAGGTGAGCCGGTCGCGATGGGTCGCCCGCGGTCTCGGTAAACGGTGCGTTTGTTCACCGGTGCGATCGGCTCGTTGGATGTATTAAGAAATAGCTACGGAAGGAGGACGATGCATTTGTGAGTGAATCAGGCTTGAGACTCTTCATGCGATAATAAGCTACTAAGCAGACTGCCTAAAGATGAGTGGGGGTCAAGTGCCCCCCATCCCCGCTGAAAGCACGGGGGGATTCAGCACAACGGATGTCAGTCAAATCATCACGGAGTTTCTGATGTTTATGTCGAGAGCGATTTTCCTGTGTTACCCCGTGTATCTGACCGGGTCGCTTGGACTCAGCGTCAGCTGGATCCTTCTCATCCTGCTGATGTGGACCATGTGGAAAAACAACCGCAAGTGGAAAGATCACAGGATTGATACGGCCATTGACTTTCTGGAGAACGAGAAGGATGTGATCAAAACTGAACTGAAGGCCATGAACATGCCAGCATGGGTGGGTGGTTTGTTATTAAAGCCAATATATTTATTATACAGCCAACAATATATATTTATTTACTACATTAACTGCTTGATGCGGTTAATGTTGGTTTAAATGTATTAGGGAAAGTTTGCATTGGATTAAACGCTAAAAGTCGGATAAATCGGGATGGTGAAACTAATCCAGTATTGGTGCATTTATAAAACCTGCTGTTGGTTGTGCAACGCAACTGCACGGCGTCCAAACAACGTTGTGTTGGGAATTATGGGGGTGTGGCTTCCTGTTCGGTTGCTTTGGTAACATCACACACAAAGGTGTCAAACTACTTTCTTAATTGAAATGCCCCGCCCTTAAGAAGACTTGTAAGATTGTTTTATGATCAGGAGAAACTGACACACCCTTAAAGTAAAGCAATGGGGTCTGAACTATTATTTAAAATGTAATCTGACTTAAACCCTATGTTAAAAGCAATAGCCCATTTAAAAAATAGCCTCAGGTTGTTTTGTTACCTTTTTCTTCCTTGTAAAATAACAGGGAATCATGTGAGAGAGTTTATCAGTTGATCTGTAAATAGATTATAGGTTATAGCCATTCACTGCACCATCAAAAGATGTAATATGAGTTCCTTCATAGGACTGTCTGATAAAGAATGGAAACAAAGTTATGGGAAAGATGTTTTCATTTGCAGGTCATACAGGATTTGTGTTGGTGGACCATCCTATTTAAATGAATTGTCCATTTATTTTTCCAATAGATACATTTTGCTGATGTTGAAAAGGCGGCTTGGATGAACAAGGTAAGAGTTGATCTACATCTCCTTGTTTCACAGCAGAGAGTTGCTGGAAACTACTGATCGTATTTGTAGTTTTTAGTAACGCAGCTTCTCTGAATGTGTTTGTTTGTTTGTTTGTTGCAGATTCTTCAGCAGGCTTGGCCGTTCTTTGGAATGTACATGGAAAAACTTCTCATCGAAAATATTCAACCAAGTGTCCGAGCGTCCAGCCCTCACCTGAAGACCTTCACCTTTACTAAAGTCCACATGGGACAGAAGGTATTGTTATTATTCTTGGTGTGTTTAAAATACCTTTTAAACACAAACACACAGCTGTGTTAAGTCAGTGTATTAGCACTGTTAATATGATAAAGCGGAGGTAATATCTGACGTTTTAATAGGTAGCAATTGTGGGTTTGTGTTTCAGGCACCTACTTTTACTGGTGTCCGTGTGTACACACATGAACTAGACACAAGAGAGGTCATTCTAGACCTGAATATCCTGTAAGTTTGCCATAAAATATCAAGCATCAATATACGTGAGCATCAATACGTTATATCAGCGTGTATCTAATGTTTAAAGGCTCTGTTAAAAGTGTTTTTCTCTCATATAGTTACGAGGCTGATGTGGACATTGATGCAGATGTTAAACCAGCCATCAAAGTAGGAGTCAAAGGACTTCAGGTTAGTGAAGGAACATTACAAACGTAAACAATAAATCTCGCATTTAATTATAGGTAATAATATTTATAAAAAATCAATGATTCAAAATGAATCTCTAAAAGATCAATATAGATTTAAGAACCTATTTTACTTTATCTTTAGCTTCAGGGCATGCTGCGTGTCATTCTTGAGCCTCTGATTGGCCAGGCGCCCCTCGTGGGTGGGGTCACCCTGTTTTTCATTCGTCGACCGGTGAGTAAAACACTCGCGAGCAATCGGTTGCTTTGAAGCAAATTGTAGTAAAACGTGTCCCTAATTTTTGGTGTGCACAATTTTTAGTCTCTGCAGATAAACTGGACTGGAATGACAAATCTTTTGGACAGTCCAGCTCTGAGGTATGTAAGACATTAATTCTGCACGAGAAGTTTGTTTTTCTAAATATAACATTTAAAGTGAAAGTTTGCATTAACATATCTTGACACGCATTTGATGTGTACTAGTAGGACAACAGTTAGTCATAACAGCTAGGTTAAAATAAAGCTTCAGGGGCTAAACGAATAATGGACACGAAACATTAAGCTGTGTTGAGTCACCCAATACCTTCAGAACTGCTTGAGGACAGGAAAAGTGGTCATACAAGTTCTGTGTATTGTGGGAAAACAATGTGTTTTATGAATGAATAATATGAGTTTGTTATACCCAGAAAAGGTGATGGAGATACATTTTGTTATTATGAATCCATGTTTTCTCTGTAGTCATGTGTCAGAATCAGCAATTGTGGATATTATCGCCTCTATCATGGTTTTGCCCAATCGGATGTGCCTCCCTCTTATCGATCAAGTCAAGGTTGACCAAATGAGGTTTCCACTGCCTCGAGTAAGACTGACAGGTTTCCATTGACAACATTACGTTTAATGATGTTTTTGATTTCCTGAAATTCATCACCATGTTCCTCTGGTGATGTCTTTAGGGTGTAGTCCGGGTCCATGTTTTGGAGGCCCGGAGTCTTGTAGCCAAAGACACATACATGATGGGACTGGTGAAGGGCAAGTCGGATCCATATACGATTCTGAGGGTTGGAAACAAGCAGTTCAAAACGAAGACCATCAAGGAGACCTTGTGTCCACGCTGGAATGAGGTTTATGAGGTAACTGCTGATGTCATTATGAGGATGAGGATGGTGAAATAAGAAATGCCATGATGTCTCAGTAATGTTTGCTTTCAATAGTTTGTCATTCACGAAGCTCCCGGACAGGAACTGGAGGTGGAAGTGTATGATGAAGATACAGATGCTGATGACTTTTTGGGGAGGTTAGACGAATGTTGATTAAAATGCAAAATATCTCAGAATACATTTGTGTAAAGACTGGATATTTGATGTTGGGTTGTCTCCTGCAGGTACAGTCTGGATTTTGGTGAGGTGAAGAAAGAGAGAGAGATAGATGAGGTGAGATCTGAGGATCTCTGAGGTTCTCTTCATCTGAATCTACAGACACATTTACCTGGAAATTCTTCCAACCTTGAAATTAACTCTTCCTGATTATAGTGAGGAGAACATAGAATTGGTTCTACAACAAAGTAAAAGGAATATTTAGAACAATTTTCTGTGGTAATGTTGTTGTTGTGGGTTTGTACAATGGTTTTTACCAGTGTGTGTTTGTAGTAAAGTTTTGTGTTTGATTCTCAGTGGTTAACCTTGGAGGATATTGAGAGTGGAGAGATACATTTGAAGTTGCAGTGGCTGTCTCTGCACACAGACCAATCGCTTTTAAAAGAGGTACTGTGATATAGTGTATTTTCTAACAAAATGAGCGTTTCAATACATTTTTTCTTATTTGTTTATTTTGGTCTTTCAGACGTATGATGGTCTTGCTTGTGCTATGCTGGCTGTGTACTTAGACAATGCCTCCAATCTGCCTGTGAGTGTCCAGCGTGATACTGTCAACTTTTCATACCACAAACACATGCATGTGAACAAATGTTTTCTTTGTTTCTATTATCTTTTTTCTTTTTTAAAAATGTTCCCTGTCTTCAGAAAGACCAGCGAGAATTCACCCACAACGAGAAGCACGGAAAACCAGTTAAAGAGTCTCGGGTAAGATGTGGCCTTGTCTCATCTGTTGTACACAGATCACAGTCATTTAGAAGCCGTTTAAAGATAAAAAGTCATTTAGAATAGGCAAAACTATTATCTGTCATTTTAATCTGCTAGTTACTCAAGAAAGAGACCCAGAATAAACACAATTTTCCCCAAAGAGGAAAAGTTCTAAGCCTGTCATGGAAGTGAAATTGAATTAATTGTTGATAAAACTGGTGAGCAATTGTTCAAAACTATTTACATCATTTTTCAGTCCATCAATTTGTTTTTGTTTACTGAAAAACTGATACTGGAAACATGCTTTAAGTGACACTAGCATGGCACAATTTCTCAGGTCAGAATCAATTATTCCTAAATCTCTGTAATAAGGTTAAATCTATTCTGACAGGACAGTTTTCCGTTCTTACAGTCACACCCTCAAGAGGGGTGAAAAAGGTAAACTTTACTTTCTTTTTCTGCTGTTGGGTAGGAAAAAATCAAACAAGCCCCAAAACAGGTTTATTGTAGAGCTAAAACTAAAATATGATAGAAATGTAAGTCTCTCTCTCATGGTCTCTGTGTTACGTGCTTGGAATGTAGTCGTCTTCCGTCTTGGAGGAATTATCTTTGGAATTATTTTGATAAAGTCTATTCTCAGTTTTTTGTTTTGCTTCTATGTAATTGTTACGACCTGTTCGACTGGTTTTCACCAGGGGCTTGACTATGAAAATATGTTCATGCAAATGACTTTTTCACCATAGTTTCATATTCATAATTTTGCTTCACTGTCAGTGGTTTGCAAACCTGTTATTCAAACATCTGGCAGGTTGAATAGTGGCACCATCTTCTGTTCAGGAGAAGTATCACATAGTGTAATGGATCCCATGTGTCAAAACAAAAGTAACTCAACTAACTAAAGCGCAGGAAAAATGTCTAGTGGCCAATAATGACTTTATTTAAATCGCAGCTCACCAGAAGAACTAATGACCCAAACTCATTTGTGGAGTTTTCTGTAGATCAACAAACTCAGAAAAGCAAGGTAAATAAAATTTCAACGTTGTCTTTGCTTGAAACGCAGAAGGTCAAATGTTTAATTATTATTTTCTTTTGTCAGGTTGTGTTTGCCTCAAAAGATCCAGTTTTTGAAGAATGCTTCACGTTTTTTGTCCACAATGTGAACAGTCAGGTGTTGAATGTTGAGGTAAACCTGTCTTAAAATCCTAACTTAGCTATATTAAGATTATTATTATTATTATTAGATATAAAGGAAATCTGTCTCTATACTCTGTGTCTTCAGGTTAAAGAACATGAGAAGAAAACCTCACTGGGCAAACTATGCCTGCCTCTGGTCCGACTGCTCAATGCGTCCGACATGACGATGGATCAGCGATTTCAGCTTGAGCGCTCAGGAGCCAATAGTCAGATTAAGATGAAAGCTGTTCTTAGGGTAAAAACAGTATTATGTTGTATAACAGTAAAAATCACAGTCACATGAGGTGATCCAATTCAGACCGAATCAAACCGCTTAATACACATCTGTCTCCTCCCAACTAGATTCTTACTCTACAAAAACCAGAGCCAAAAGTTGTTACCCCACCACCTCAGACTCAGGCAAAGGCCTCATCTTCACAAACTCTCCCTCAGAAACAACCTCCAACTTTATCTCAGCCCTCACCGACGGACCAGAAGGAAAAAATACCGGTCTCAAAAACACAGACCGTGCCAGTCCAAATGCCATATTCAGCCAGTGCCACCAACAACGCGGAGTATCAGCCATACAGACGGAACACTTTTGTGACTGCAGACGGACGATTATCGAACCCCTCCACGCCCGGTCAGATGCGCCGGTATGATTCTCACAGCCTGTTGTCGGAGAACTCGATAACTTCTTCTCGCTTTGATCTGGCAGATAATGTCCCTTATCCAGAGTGAGTAGAACCAGGTGCCGTCTTTATGTCATGTTCTTTAAAACATCTAATTTTGTGCTTGGTTGTCCTAGAACAATTACAATTCAAAGCCTTTCCTGAGTTTGGCCAGTAATGTGATTTTAACAGTAATTTTAACAGTAAAAATAACAGTCATTAATCAGTAGATGTGTTCATTAAAGGGCCATTCAGAATCACCAGGGCAGCTTCGGACAGATTTTTCTGACGCTTCGTTACGCCTCTTTAAGAAAGCGACTCATTGTGATGGTCAACTCCTGCAGGTGAGAAATCTCCTAGTGTGGGGGTCCACAGATTCAACAATTCCTCTGTTAAAAAAAATACATTTTTTACTCTGTTAGAAAATGAAATACATTTCTTCATGGCTCCACAGGGATCTGTTCTCGTGCAGCGAGAGCGGCTCTGATACTTACGTCCGCATGTATCTTCTGCCTGATCAAACGTGGAAACATCGCAAACGCACAAAAGTTAAAAAGAAGACCGTGAACCCCACCTTTGAGGAGATGTGAGTGTATCATGTAACCTGTTAATCAGTATTGCCCTCTCTTGGTTAGATGTTTTCAATATCGTTTAACATGTTTACCTCAGGTTTGAATTTTCTGTGTCGCTGGAGGAAGCAAGAAAGAGGAAGTTGGATGTTGCGGTGAAAAACAATAGAATGTTTCACAAGAGAGAGAGGAAAGAGATTGGAATGGTACGTGGATAGATCACACGGTACATGAACATCAATATCTGAGGCACATTTTAACTAAAAATGCTCCACATAAACATTAAAACAAGCAGCTGCCTCATACATTTTCTTATAAATGTAAAAAAGAAAAAATAGATATATATATTAAACATATAGAAAAATGTGTATGTGTGTGTGTGTATATATATACACACACACACACACACACACACACATTAACATGGCATTTACTGAAAATGACACTGAACTTTTTTCCTTATCTTTCAAAAGGTTTTGATTGATCTGTCAGAAATAGACCTGGCCAAGGGTTCCACAGAATGGTAAGTAAATTAAGTTTTTTACACTTTATAATGTTTCCTAACAAAACATTGGATTAGGCATACAGCGTAGTACACGTTTACTTGTTTATGTCGCATATATGTTTGTGTGTAAATTTTATCTTTCTGAATAAACAGGTATGAACTTTCTCTTCCTGGGTTAAAGAAGGCAAACTAGCAAAACTAGTAATCACAAAGTAACCAGTTTTTATTATAGTGGATATATACAGTTACTTGTCATTTTTCTTATTTTTTGTCCCTTATGATGTGAATAAATTCATTTAATGGCAAAGTGTAAAAACACAAGGTCAAACCTAATTTCCCCCATATGAGAGGTGTGTAGCGCTCTTTTGCCTATATACTTTTTTTATAATGATTATAAAAGGTTTTATATTGCTGTTATCAAAAAGCTATTCAGAATTTCCCAAACTTTAAACAACTGTTAATGTTAAACTACTGCTTTATTATGGTCTAAAGCATATTTTTCGAGTAGAAATCACAAACATAACTGGATTGTATTATTTTTATATTTGTAAATAACTTGCATTATAAAAATAGTTCACACGTGGCTTATCTTCTACACATCACTTCTTGTACATTTGTGTTACTCCTGTCATGTGTACCGAATACAGTTACATTAAAATTATAAATAATATTAAACAGTAATTATTATTATGCACCTGTCCTTATTTTCTGTTTTACAAGGTCCTTTGCTTGTTTATATCTATAAAATACATGTATTTGAACTGTTGTCTATGTCACGTATATGTGTATATACACAAGGGTGTTGCAAGGAATGACAATAAAACATTTAAAGAGTTACGTTCTTTATTTAAAGTGCTGATTTATAATGCGCTTAAATGCAGATTGCAAACTTAGTGGGAAGTTCACTTGAATTAACATCACAGTTTTGTAATGTTATAATTATAAGATTGACATTAGCATTTTTTTTACAGTACGTCACATCTTCAGTGCATGTTTGAATGTCTCCCTTTTTTAACAAGACATTATTTAAATCATCAGCCCTTCGCATCAGGAAAATTATATGGACTAAACAGAGCTCGTCAGATATGGAAGACATGCAATATAGGCTAAAATACACTTTGACGTGCATTTTTCAAGTCCTGTAAAAGTACAGCTACATGTATTATAAGAGTATCAGGAATTATGTGACAAAGTTCAAACATACGTTGCTTAATTTAATGCATTCAGTCATTAACACAGTGATTACGTGAACGTAATTAAATATTCGGGATAAGCGTTATCGTCCCGGAATACCACGAAAATAGTCGGCGCACGTGGATCGTCCACGACCGTGTCATACAGATCAAAGCTTGTTTTTTTTGGAGGAGGGACAATAATTCCACTTTTTCCGGTCGTGTAGTCTCCCGTAAGGACGTGGCACAGGTAGATGTGCCTGTGTCCCTGACCATCAGGCACGGAGTACAAGTTTTGGGAAGAATAGCTTGCATTTAAGGCAAAATACGTTCCGTTTCCATAAACTGCAGCTGTAAAGAAAACACCATTCAGTGATTCACATCAACGCATGTTTATCACACGTAGTGTTGAACAAAAACCGACTTTACCGTTTTTTCCTGCGTAGCCACGATTAAATCCTCTCATGTTAATGTGATTTATAGTATTTTCACTGGTTCCATGAAAAAGTTTTTTCTCGTTGTTTTTATGTTTATTCTTTATCTCCATGACATTTTTGTTGTTCTGGTAGTTTATCCACATGCCAGGATTCTGGATGCGTTCAATCTATAATAGCAAATGGAAACACAAACAAGTTACAAATCCCATTAAAGACTCATAAATGAGTCCATGGCTCTCCTTATACTTTGTACTATGTGTTTATTTCCAGGTCAAGGTATTAGACATTTAAACACACTCCAAAAATTAAACACTAAATTTGTGTTTAACTGATTCTTTTGTTTGTAATACTGCAAGTCCGTGTTTAATGTTCTCTACTTATATCTATCTAAAACTAGTTGTTGTAAATACTGTACAATGTAAAAGTTAACGGTTTCTAAAAATTGTCAGGTTTAACCAGACTAACATAAATGCAATAAATACATTTAATAAATGATACACACTTTTACAACTTTGTTGTTAGGACATGTGGCCTTGAAGTGCTTTAAGACATTGTTGTATTCTGCACTTGTTGGTTGTAACGTGACGATTTTGAGTAACTCAGAAGGGGCCATTGCATCCCAATGCGGAGGAAGACTTTCAGTTACTGGTGGAGAAAAACATTTTATTACCCTGAAGATAAAGTCTCCAATTGGACATTTGTACACCATTGTTAGTTATGATGCAATATGACTGTATCACTCCAACCACACCACAAGTTTTATTGTTATTGTAGTTTTTCCATTTTTGAATGATGCTGTGCACCAAATACCTTTCAGTTTGTTAATGCGTCTGATTTTCATTTGCTCTCCACTGCCGATGCTCACCGCAGGACCCTCAGGTAGTTTGATCTGGTAATTTTGGCCTTGAAAGGTAATTCTAACATCTGTTGCTTCACTAGCAAAGGAATTTTCCAACTCGAGGTTTGTACGTTGATCAAAACTTATATATTGCCCACCCTGTTCATATTGCCATTCTGCATGTTTGCTGGCATATTCCATGTTTTTTATCAGTATCTCCTCTTCTTTGGCTCTTCTAACCATGTCTTGTATTTCCTGAGTGGCTTTTAGAACATCCTGAGCGAGACCTTCAACTATGAGTGTAGCTTCTCCTTCAGAATCTTTATGGGCTTTGTATTCTAGTTTTATAGAAACATCTAAACTTGTTTGCAGATCCTGGATCCGCTGCTGGTCTTTTTTAGAAAAGCATAGTATTACTGTGTCTGTGATTCTCTGCAAAGCTTGGTCTTTTGAGATCATGTCTCCTAAGAACGTCTTTGTTTCGTCCATGGCAGCTTGTGTAGAACCGCAGATAGAAAAACATGCTGGATCTCCTTCGATGCTCTTAGTTACAAAGTCTTTACCGCAGCTCTTCCTAATTTCTTCCTCCCATTGTCCAGTTGCTGAGAAATATTGGAACAAAAACGCATTGTTTAGTCTAGTTTCTCTGTTTTTTTTTTGGTGTACATGAGCTCATCAGTACAGAATGGATTCTAAACCATAGTTACTTCTCTATGTAATACATAACACAGTTCTTTAGTTCTTAGACTGGAATTATGTGTGCAAATCATACTTTTGAGTTTTGAGTATGAAGTTATTTGTGGTTCTCGGTTCTGCATGCTTTTGTAGAAGTCATTGAGCATGGGGGCCTGGAAGATGACTATTCTGATCAGCTTGAGAGAAGATTTTGGAGTCTGTTCTACCACATCCACCACAGCATCCATCATGGCATCTGCTACCTGACCAGGTAACAGCTCTCCTTGTCCTAAAAGTCACATGCACAAAATCATGGTAAAATCATTTGGCGTCAAAGCAGAAGTTGTTCAGGACATTCAGAGAATTTTTTTGGTAATTGAATAGAAATAGAAGTAAAAACATTTTAAGCGAAAACGTTAAACAATAAATTAATTAAATTATAACAAATTAAAAATTCAGAAAATTGTATTCATGTTTGTTTTCTGTATATGTGAAGGAAGTTACATGCATGTTTCTTTCCTTTATTTGTATTCTTGTTAGTACTCACCTGTTCCGATTGCTGGGAATGAGATGGAGGTGAAATTTTCCTTGGCACACTTTTCCAGAGCCATTTTAACCATTGTTTGGACACTAACAAGACAGTTTTTTGCTTCAACGTGTATGATCTTCTTACAGTGTAAATTTCCTGCTTCAGTCATTATTAATCCTTTGTTAGGTTGGGATCCTGTTACACCAGATTTATGTGATTTATCACCTGCTCTGTTCCAGGTGACATTCCAGAATTCCTCAGTTTCAGAGCATGAGCAACTTTTTTCAAACATTAAAGGTATTTACTTATTATTCAAGTATTATTGAATTGCTTAGTTAAAAAATGTTCCTCACCAAGTTGCTTGCACTCAGCTTCTACATTTGGACCAGCCGTATTTAAAATAGCCTTTGAGACGCCTTTGAGAGGTTGAGATCAAAACATTTTATGAGCCTTATCCAAACACACATAAACATCTATTTAATATCTGAACATACATCTGGTGCACATTTTACCACAGGTCTATATTTGTCTATAATTCCATGCTGGATGTCAAAACAACATTCAGCAATTGTTTTATGGAGAAGTTTATGCTCTTTTGTTTATCATGTTTATCATATGATTTTTGAGGAATTTAAAATAATTTAAAATTTAAATAATTCACATAACACACTCCAGCAATTCAAAAATCATTTGCAAGACATACAGATGTCACCATACCGGCTTTCAGTGTGAAATCTTTACCGCTGGCGTTTACTATGACATCAGTTTTCTCAGAAGTGATGTCACCACTTACAACCTGCAGCGTTACTCCTCCCACTATTGTCTCATGAACCCCAGATGTGGTTGTGACCTTTGAAAAGGAACCTGAGGTTTAATCACAAAACATGACATTGAACACAAGAGATTCAATGGAATATGTTATAAATATATTAAATGTAATCATCTTTAAACACAAACTTCTTGAAGCACCTGGGCTCTGCTGTTGTGTGGAGATATTAGCTGAGGCTGACTGGGTGAGGAGCTTTTTGTTGAACTCATGTGTGAATACCTGAAAAACATACAGAAAGACATTGTTATTGAGGGTTAGGGTTAGAATAATACAATTGTATCATACATCTGCTGAACATAAAATGTTGTAAGGGCTGACATGACACATCCAATACCTGAATGGTTTGTGCATCGCTGGGGTGAAGAGCAAATACTACTTCCTGCACATTATTCGATCTCCTTTCACAGCTAAACTTGATAACCGACTCCAGCATTAAGCAGATCACCAATGGCTTTGGAAAACTCAGATTTCCTGTACCAATAGCAGAGAACACAATGGATTTCTGCTGCCGCTGTTCGGCCTCATCCAAGCATTTATCAATGATGTTTTCCAGAACCTGCTCAAAGAGAAAGAAGTTGATGAATTATCAGCACCAATCACAAAACAGATTTACAACATCTTACTAAAGTAAAGGACAATTTAACTTGCTTGTTAACAGAACCTGTATTAACTTTTCTAAATGCTGACCTGGGCACCTGCTGAGGAAATTTCTGTTAGAACGAATCGGTAAGAAATACCTTCTGTTCATTGTCTTTTCCTTGGTTCCATTGTGGCACCACTGCATGAAACACCAGTTTGTTTTTAAGGTTAGCGCCTGCTGTCACAATGACCGCTCCATTATTTACAGGTGCTGTGGCCTGCTGTTTGACCAGAACCTGGAGCTGTGGACCGGCTGCGTTCAGAAGGGCTTTTGAAACAGCTCCCACTCTCAGATCCAGGTCGCTGCTGAGGGTGTTCACCACAACATCCATCTGTACCAAACATGGCACATGTTTACACTTGAGATTAAAACACTAATAAATGCTTCATCATTGAGTAACACAAAACCATTTTGGACCTATTTATTTTATTGAAAAAATCAAATAATAAGCTCTTGCCATACACACAAGATATTAAAATATATCATCTTCATGTGCAGATTTATGTTGTTTACTATCAGCAAATATTAAACAAAAATAAAATGTAAATGAAACTCATAAAATGAAACTCACAGTAGTGTCCTCAATGTTTCCTTTCATAAGGGTGATGGTTAAACCTTCTTTAGTTTGAGCCCTCTGTAATATCCCTTGAGGAGGTGGAGCTTGGCTTTGAGAGGAACCTGCTATGTTTTGGGCCTGCTTCTGGTTGCTTGAACTGACTCCATACACTTTCTGCACTGCAGCTTTAAAAGCTTGAACTGTGTTGTCATCAGTATCGACCAGGTGAATCCTCTTCAGAACACTGTCTCCACCAAGAATATGATAGAACTCTTTGATAGCTGTCACGATGGTGTCTGCACAAAGATTCTGGGGAAACTTTAATGCACCAGAGCCAATGGCTGGGATTGCCACTGACTGGCAGTTTTCTCGGTCAGCCAGATTCAAGCTCTTTTTAATCGTTTTTTTCAGGAGAGCTACACTGTCCCGATCTTTGTAATGTGGCGCTAATGCAAAGATGACATGTTTACATCGCAGGCCTCCTCCTGCATCCAAGACAACAGCATCACTAATCGTCAATGTCCTCTTTTTGGCGAGCTGTTTGCAGGTGGTCTGAAGATTAGCATCAGCATTAGAAAGAGCCTTTGCTAATCCTCCATCCAGGATGAGTCCTTTGTTGGTTCCACTGACTACTGCATCCACTGGAAATGAACACATGTCTGCCTTGTTTACTGTGATCTCCACATCATCAGGTGTTTTACATTGATAAACTGCCTTTACCACTGATTTGGCTGGGTCATGATCATACTCATCTATTAGTTGCACCAAACAACCAAATTTTGTCTTGGCTAATGGAACGTAGATTGACTCCTTATCTTTGAAAAACTTCTTTGCTCCAGGCTTAGCTATTTTTATGATGCAATGGTGGGAAGACGCAAGCAATTTCTTAAACATGGGAACATACTGAGAGACATAAACTCTTTGTCCACTGATCAGTATGATTTCATCGTTGAATTGCACAACAATTTTCCCATTCACCTCTTCAAACCAGACTTGTGTTTGGTGATCCTTTATGAATGTGATAATGGTCTTGTGAGCCTTTAAGCTTTTCTCAATGTGAGAGTTTTCATATACAAAATCCC
>JBAJNP010008722.1:0-12156 GCA_036877545.1 Yasuhikotakia modesta
CTTCCTGTTGTCTTCAGATTATAGGAGAAGGTGGTTCTTAGACTTTGAAACCTGGGAAATCTGACCCAAAACAGGGTCCTTACTTAGCAAAACGGTGTTCAAATCTCAGAAACAGCGACCCTTAAAGTAAATGTGTTAAATGTTAAACATTTATGTTTCTGAACAGGACCACATGTTCCTGGCCCAGCCATAAGGCAAGTCGCACCTCTATGCATCAATGCCCTGACACATATTTTTCTTTGCATTCTCCTCCTTTGTAACTTTGCATTAATAATGTAAACCACATTTATCACACAAACCCAAGAGACAGCGGTCTTTCCTGGATACAGAACAGCTACCTAACAGAGTCAGCTGGGAAATAAGAGAGTATTTCCAAAGGCTTAGCACACTAGATCAAAGACAACATAACACAGTTGCAAACCTTGGCTCAAACTTTGGGCCGTGTGAAATATGTACGCTTGAGCTTGTGTGCATACAGCTATTCATCTGTGTATATTTTAATGTCTAAAGGGACTTTAGAGATGCAAAACATGAACTTTAAATATACAATTGCACCTTGAGCATCATTATCCGTATCTCCATTCTACATCTTCTGTGACTTAATGTGTGGGGACCTCAGATGCCTCATGTATGGCAGAATTCAACAGTGTTTGATTAAAACCCAAAATATCACCTCACTAGCTATCTGGCGGGTGGATGCAAGAGCATTTTTAAACAGGCAAACAGCTGGGCGCCCAAGTGACGGCTCCGGGGGGCTTTATGGATGGGTGGAGAAAAATTAGAGACCAAAAACAGCAGAAACACCTCTGACTGAGAACCTCACAGCAGGTCAGCAGCAGAGGATGTTCTAGAAGCTTCACTGGAGAGGAGACACTGATTTCATGAACGTACTTATCAAAGTAAAAATTCAGACATCACAAAAATAATGACTTGCGTTTAATACCGCAAATGTATTAATTAATCGTGCTGAGAGATTGAAAAGAACAAACACAAGATAAATCCATTTAGGAATCAAACTAGACTACTTGCACTGTATTTTTGTAGCAGTGGCAACCACACAGAACAGCAGTGAATATTATTGGTATCGTATTCCAGAATAATAAGCATTTAGGAACTATAACTGGACATCATGATTAAAAATACAGTTCAAATGACATTTATGTACATTATTTACCATTATTTCAAATGACATTTAAATATTAAACAATAATTCTCAGAAGACTTCCTGGTTTTCTAGTTATCTTAAACACAATATTATTATACATTTCACCTCCTTTTGGCTTTTAGCTGTTCTCTCTCATTCCTGTAAGTTCTGCAGGAGCACGAAGGCTGTACTCATGTATTTAGCGTTAGCTAGACAAAAACAAACAACAGTAATACCATCTGTAGACAAATAGTTTTGATTACTGTAATGTTTACATTCTTTTATCTTATGGGAAAATCCATGGCATTAAGGTTTATTTAAAGTTGCTTTTTGTGTTTTTATTTATTATTTAAAGCCTAATGTATCTTTTGCTAGGTTTGCAAATAATAAACCATTTGCTTGCACTGTACTCTGTCTTTTTTTGATCTCTCGTGGCTATATTATACGAAAGCACGCTGAAATAATTGGGACATGTGTACTGCATTTCTGGTGACCCATTTATGTATTTACTCTGACAGGCTATTTGTATTTGCTGTACACTGCTGAGTCAATGGACTCTTCTGAATGTGCGAAATGCCACGGAAAGGCCAGCATCCGAAAAAAGAACCTGGAATCGCTGCTTCCATCAACCCGGTAGTTACTGTCTAACAGGTTTGATGTATGACATTTAAAACTGGAAGAATTATATTTTATGAAGTAAATCTTAAGTAGTTCATCATTAATTTCAATTACAGAGGATACCAGAGATGGCCAGCGAGGTAAAAAAAAACAATATAGAGTTAAAATAGTTATCGATCGTCTACAACTGATGTATTTTTGGAGCTTAAAGTAATGAGAAAGGCACCTTGCCAGGGACATCCAAGGACTTCAACGGTCTCTGATGAGGTTTTATTGCTCACGATGAGGACAAAACGCTCTTTATAGGCCAGAAATCCTCGGTAGAAGTTTAGGCTGTCAGGACAGTTGAGATTAGTCTTCCTCTGGTGACCTTTAATAGAAGAACATCTATTCCACACAGAACAACTGTGATCTGCTGCTTTCATTGTCACTTTCACTCTGTCTCTCTCACTCACACACACTCCAGCCAATCAGCAGCGTCGGATCAATGCAAGCTTTCCCATTCACAGACACACTCTTTCACACACAGACACATCACTACAAGTAGAAGCATGTTGGCTAATCTCATGCTAATATCCCTAGGGGAGCACTGGTGGAAATTGATATTGAAATCTATAACTTCTAACTCAGGACATGTCTTGTAAAATCTGAGCACAATTAGAGACATTACTGAGACCTCTTTGTGTCAAACACATTTTTTCTTGTCAGAACAAAGCCATGTTGCTCAACCAATTAGACTAGCAAAAACATCCTGGAAAGTCAATGATGTGTGGTGAGGTTGAAAATGGTTTGTATCATTTCTCAGCGTGTTTCCTGTCAGCTTAACCTTCTAACCATTTTACTCACTCTCAATTTAGTAAGTCTTCAGAAATCTCCTACACCGTCTTATTCACAATGTGTGTAAAACTACCAATCTCTCCTCTGGCTAAACCTCAGAGGAATTCATTGAAGATTGGACACCTGCCTCCATTAATGTGGACAAACAGCCATACTGTGGCTATTACTGTTATAATTTATACAAAAACAAATAGCGCATTTCCCAATTTTTTTAGATAAAACATTTTCTTTGCAAGATCAAGACGCCATATTGGAAACACACCGATTTTAGATCAGCCAATAATCAGTCAACATTTACATTTAGTCATTTGGCAGACGCTGTTATCCAAAGCGACTTGCAGTGAATTCAAGGTACACATATTTTTTATCAAGACTTGCCTTCCCATTAGGTCGAACCCACAACCTTTACGGTGTTAACGTAATGCTTTACCAGTTGAGCTAACAGGAAGTCAACAAGCACAGACTGTTTCCTCACAGAATGAGGAAGTCAGATTACCTCTGACTTATTTTTGAGGCACAGGGGACTGTTGAGGACAGCAGACATGCTCTCAGATGTTGACAGGTGATAATGTACATCATGGGTCTTGTGGGAGGGGCAGCGCAGTGCACCTATCTCAACACCTTCAGGTGTTCATGAGAAATGACAGATCACACCCCCACAGCCTCTTCATTTCTCACACGTTTCACACTCGTTGCATTGCTTTCCTTTCCCATATGACACAAACCATTCCTATTTGTGCGTATGTTCAGAACTGTTCTCATTACACTCTATTTGCTAGCTATTCAGCTAAGCTAGCTGAAATGTATCGGTCGCCACGGAGACATGGCTATTGTTGCCTGGTGTGACTGCTAAGTGGTTTCCAACAGGTTGTTTCAAGTTCAATATTCAACTATATTATGGTCCCTAGAAATGTGTAGAAATGTCCAATGCAGGGCCTCTGCCCACCGGCGTATGTTTTAATACTATTCTGAAGCCTGGATCTCACAGTTCAGAGTTCAAATATGAGCTCAGTGTTATTCTATGACATTGGGATTAATTCATCATCTATCAAACCAAAAATATCAAGCGTCAAAAATGGTATCATTTATAGCAACAGCACAATGTTAAAGGTTTGCACCTTTAAATGCTACAAAAAAAACTGATCTTAAATTGAAATGTAAATTCCAACTAATCTGATGGAAATTTTGGACTGGGAACTGGGAATAAATCGTTTTATGATAGTTTTTGGAGGCAATAGCTACTCAATGGCTCTCTGTATTGCTGTTGGACTTGTACCATAGCTCTAATGTAATTGTCTTCATACCACTTCATCCATAGTCCTGCTATTATCAGCTCTGTCAACCTGGGTTCTGCGTCTAACCAACCGCTGTCCGCCAAAACAAGCAATGGATCAAGCTGTCAGGAAACATGCTGGTTCTGTGATAGAGCAAATGTTATTTGAACATGTAAGAGGGTCTTCTAAGACCTCTGTATGAAGGAGAAAGGTGAGAGGAAATCCCAAAGGATTGTTGTCGAAAGGTTGAAACAAATGTGTAACAGATCAGGCCAAAAACACAGCCAAACAGCTCTGAGATCAGACAGAAAAGGGTGTAAATATATGTCTGTGATATACTGTATTAAAAATTCCAAACACTTGAGCACCGCTACAAAATCCTGTTTGTCACTGGCACAGCAAGCGGCAGTCACATTGTCCCCAGGAGCACAACACGTGTTGTGTGTGTGTGTCAATATTTATGTGAGTGAGTGAGAGTGTGTGTGTGTGTATGTGAGTGAGTGTGTGTGTGTGTGTATGTGAGTGAGTGTGTGTGTGTGTCGGTGTGTATGTGAGTGAGTGTGTTTCGGCATGTGTGTGTGGACAGATAACAAGTTGTTGGTTGAGTGGTCTTGCACAGGCGTCTCGCAGGCGTCCTGCACAGAACTCTATCTTTAATGGCTTTCTCCTCACCTCTGTTAAGAACATGGAAAAGGCTGCAGAAAAGACAAGATGTTGTCAGAAAATGTAACGCACTTGTATTTAATGAACCCTGTGCATTTTTGTGAACCATTGTGAATTTCCTTTATTGTGTGTGTCTGCATGTTTCATCACCTTATTGTCACCTTGACAAAAGCATGACAATTTGGCATCTTTTCTTATCAGTTCCAGGTCTATTAGAACATAACATTCACACATTCTCACCTAAAAGCTATAGTATCAACTTTTAAAGGAATGACACAAACCACATTTACAGGATCACATAAGCGTAAACTTGGAGAATTAGGACCTGACATCCCTGACTGCATTTTGGACCAGTGCGGGTTCTCCCATCTCTGTGGGTTCTCCCGTCTGTGCGGCCCTGCTGCTACCATCACTGGAATAATAAAGATCTCAGATGCTATCGACACATGGTCTGCCACAGCTCACCGAAAGATGCTCAGACAGAGATGAGCAACATCTCACCATCTCTCATAACGTAACACAGATTGGCATTAATCATGAGAAGAGTCTGTCCCTGAAACTGGAGAGATAAAGTCAAGGAGAAACTAAGAACAGCCTTCTAGTGTATTTACCCAATGTTCCATTAATCTTCAACTGTCCAAACCTGGATGCACAGAGATGCAAGTTTGTTGTTTTGTTTTTAAGTTTCAACACAATGCAGCGGGAACTTTAAATTACTAATAAGTGTTCACACAGACATTTACGTTGACCTTGTTCCTCTGCAAACCCGAAAAAGCATCAAAACATTTAGTAACAGTGTCACACGGTGACACTAAGTGCTTTATCAAAGCCAGTGCTAGTGTCATTTACTTTAAAACAGCACGGATTGTCTTCTGTCAGCCTGCACATCTTCAGTCTGAAACCTTTCTACTGGTTTCTCTGATTACAAACGTCCTGGCATCCTCTCGGTTTGTTGTAGCGGTTTACAGATGTTTCTTGACCCGTAAATCTGCTTAGCCCAAAGCTAAAATGCTAATGCACATTAATCTGGAAAATTATCTCGAGTTGTTTATTTTGTCTCTTTTCAAATTGTTCCCTTCCACCCCAAATAAACACAGGTGTGTCTAAATCGTCTTGGCACAGAAGGTGAACGTAATAATTTCCTCATTTAATTTCCAGTGAGACAGTAAGAACTCAAGTTTCTAACACTGCAGTAACCATAGAGCTTTTATTTATGTTTTTTTTTGCTTTTGTAAGTTTCTCTTTAACAAAATTACTTTGTTTTGTTACTAACAAGTTAACTTACTTAGACTACTCAGTGAACACAGAGTAAATTGTTTCAGACAAAAAAAACTAAAATAACACATCAAATGTAGATCCATTCAGCCCATAAACCCCATTGAGGGAAGTTTGTTCTCAATGTGTCTTTAACTCATTGGTGAGAGGCTGTAGCACTTAACTTTCAGTGTCAGTGAGGAGCACTCAGTCTCATCTGCTGTACTGCCATGTCAGCTTATTCGCTTCCATTTGGAAACATGTCAGTGCAGCCAAGAACAGGCTTGGCAAGACTGGCGGTCCATTTGGAGCTATTCCTAAGCCTTAGAAGGAGATATAAAACATTAAAATAAAAAACAGACAAAGGCTACGCAAGCGTAGCAGAAGTTCCTGCCATTTCTGCTAGTCAAGCTTAAGTAATATGGTTAAAAATATTCTGCTAAATGACAATAAACGTAATATTTGTGCTTGAATAAATGTCAATAAAGCTGTAAAAGTCGTCATTCATTTTGAAGCAAAGCACTGATTGGTAATTCTGTACCTAAAGAAGATGTAAGGCCATGAACATGGCAAATTACATTCACTCAGACGCACAAAATCGCTCACAAACACAGAGGCTTGGCTCAGGAGACAGATTGCAGCTTTTCTGCCAGTGTGAGGCAAGCATTCCGGACACGAGTTTCGCTGGATTAGGAACTGAAGCTGGACACAAATTTCCTTATTGGAGAAATCCTAAAGACTCCCAGTCCACCAGCTTGGGAAATTTGGGCTCACATCCAACTGGCTACGAGAGGCACTGATAATATTAAGAATGATCTTCGACTCTAGGGAGCTCTCAGGAAATCCCTAATGTCACAATAATTTTAAGGAAAAGGTTTACAAAGTTTAAAAAAAGGTGTGAAAAGTTCTGCAGCTGCAGACTCCATGTTTCACCTGTCTTTCCTTTACTTGGTAGTTAATATTCAGAGGGTTACATATTTAACTGTTTGTTGGTTTAAGGTCTCCTCTAAAAACAAAACGGTATCTTTTGGAAAATGCCATTTGCCTTTAAAAGATTCATCTGTGTGTTATACTGATGGAGCTGTCCAGCGTTCTGACAGTGAGGAGCCAGGAACTGTCCATGGTACTGAAACCGAAAGAAATGTAAATAGCTTCAGCTATGAACTTTCATACTTGCTGAGATTTTATAGTTAAGGCAATGTGTGTCTCTGCATACATTTTGTGAGGTAAACTTATAAACATACTTTCAAAAAAGGTATGATGGAGGTGTCTTCATGCTTGTCATAGCATGACAGTGACTTGTGCACTGTGCAGTGATAGATTAACATAAAAAAAACAATTTGCCTCAGGTGGAATACCTCGTGCATGCTGGTATATCTGAGTGGAAATAGATGGAAGAGATTAAGACGCACCATGAAAGGTGCGTGGAGTGTTGATGTAGGCAGAACTCTCAACATCAGCCCTTTAAAAGCATCTCAGAGTTGATAAACAATATCTGTATTTGTTTAGTGTTCAGTCAGTGGCATCTGTCAGCATCAGTGCCAATGTATCCGACTGCTGATCCGATTGCTTTCAAAGTGTTATTGTTCAGAATCCTGCCAACAAAATGTGCTGAGAAAGCCAGCAAAAAATGAGACAGAGAGAGACAGACAGACACAGAGAGAGAGAGAGAGAGAGAGAGAGAGACCCTCTACACAGTCTGGGAATCTCAGTGGGAGGCTAATGGTTCATCAGCTTCGATCCACATCTATCTACCATCAGTCACATCCGGAGGGGAAGCAGAATTCCGTGTCCAAGTCTAGACGCAGCCAGACCCCCCTCAGAGCCTCACTGACTGAAAACTTTAAATGGAAAGGATGTCAGGGAGTCATAAACCGCACACTTAATAAAACCTACAGGCTTTGTTGATTAATAAGCAGAGATATGAGGTCTTAAGGGCTTTGTCACAGCAAGCTTGTTTGACGGTACAAGCGCCAGAAGAAAATGTGAGGCCTGTTCAACTCAATTTTTTCAGCACACGCTAATTAACTCACAAAAAAAATGCTGGGAAGTCTGAAGGCTGTCTGCTGTTTAAAGGTAATGGGTCAATATCGCAGCATCATTACAGAGAAAACAACACTTTAAAAACAGAGGTAAGGGAGCGTGTAAAAAGAAAAGGCTTGAAAGAAACATCCAATCCAGTGGAAACACTCCTGTCAAACTGTATAAAATGCCCAACACTGCAACAACAAAAACAAGCTTTTAAAAAATCTGTCATTATTTATGTTGTGTCAGATCAGTCACATTTATTTTTTGTTGAACACCAACAATTTTTAGAAAAGCTTCACACAGTTTTAAAATATAAACCTACAGTTTAAAACGCTTTTCATTCATATTTCAAGTGCAATAGACTGTCTTTAAAATAAAAAAAACGACAGCATAAGAGAATGAATTTTCAACATTACCTCATGATGCCATCTACATTTGTGAGACAATACAGCTTTAATACAAAAAGAAAGATAAACAGAAGTTGTCTTTTGAATCCCATCCAATCAGAATCAGTCACACTGTACGTTACGATTCCACAATTTCTGTCTCTTTAAATAAAGAGCGTGTGACATCGGGACCCTATTGTGGCTTAGAGCCCCACAGGAGATTGTCTCATTTCTCCACTCTGTGCCCCTCACTGAACCCTGTATCCTGTAGACGAACCCCTGCGCTCCTCTCTAACAGCCGTGACGTTTACTCGCCGTGGCTTTATTTCCACTTTTGCCCACCCATGCCTCAGGGGAAAATCCCTTTATGGGCTTAGTAAAGGTGGGTTTCCAAATTCCCACAATGTTATCTAGCCGCCTAAGCCTCACCTGACCTGTAGCTCGACATGCGTACAGGCTGAAATATAAACATGTAAATAGATCATGCATTCTCCACGCATGATAACTAAGCTCCTTACACAATTTCTCCATGGGAATTCACTGTTATACAAAAGGAAATCTACAAAAATGTTCACGCAGAAAACAGGGCATAGAGGTGAGATTTGCTTCAGCTCTTCCCAAAGAAAGAGACAAACGTACGCGCTGAACAGGAAACTACGATACAAGGGTGATATTTATGACCCAAAAGTGCACGAGTCATGAGTGAATGAGCAGAGCGATCACATGACCTCCTGAATGTGACCTCGTGATGAGAAGCGTCTCACGGCTGATGAATCATTTACTGCATCTCGCTGCATCAGATAACTGTAATTTCTGTTTTGTTCATCTGTACAATAGGGCATTGAAAACCGCAAATCAGAGAAGTTGGTAATATGGAAATTAAGCTTTGACAGAAAAGTTTGACAGACAGTTTAGTACAAAAAGCGAATTGCGATTCAAAAAATGAGGCACAATGTTCTATTAAACAATTTACTGTATGAAAAACAAGCACGCCCCATCACCAAACGCATACATGTTCATTCAAATACTAGTTGGATATAATCTACCACAGTTCTAACAGAGTTTAGCTCCAACCTTAATTATTAAACTCGCATCCAGCTAATCCTGGTCTTCAGGATTACTAGAAACTTCCAGGCAGGTGAGCTGGAGTGGATTGAAACCAAATCTGCAGGACATTGGACCCCCAGAAGGCGAGTGACACCCCTGTCATGACAAGTCAAATACATTTAACAAACACAAATTTGCAATTGTGATCACTGTAAGTTCCCAGCCTCTCCTATCTTTAAGCTTCCTAAAATTTCCACTCATTGACAGAGTTCGCAAAGGCATTACTGTATTAACACACTGCCTGAGGCACATTCTGCTGTTTATTGTACATTAAAAGCACTTTTACACAGTGAAAGCCCATTCCCACGGCAACACACCAAACCCTGCGGTGTCCACTCTTAAAAAAACACCTCTTATATCAGGTCTCGCATTCCTGACCTCCTTTCATTCTCTATTACTCCAGACTTCTGTCTGACAGCCTCCAGACTCCTGTAACAAAGCAATTTGGGCCGAGAGGACGAATGTAGCTCTGAAGATGTAATTGGTGCACCGGACTCTTGGATCTTTCAAGCACATTGGTGGGATATTAACTTTGAGTGTCTCCTCCTCACGGGCAGAACTCATGGTGATGGATTTGGAAGTAATGGGTCCATCCACCTGTGAAATGCAACCAGCCGGTCCACACCAGACCTGCAGACATGACACATTGAGCTGGGGTACACAAACCTGCTAGGTGTCCTGCTAGGTGCCAACCACTCACACACGCACACACACAGTTTTCTGTATCTGAATCGGTACATTCCAGCCTTCATTTATTTTTAAACAGAGCTAGTTATAAACACTAACATGTTACCTGGACTAACTGTCTAATTCTAACATGAAACTTTATTTTACTTGTTTAAGATTGTCCAAATATCCCCAAAAGGAGGTTTTGCTCACATTTGTCATGTTTTGCTTATTTTGGGCTACAAATGTCTCCTCATATATATGATTCAACCCTCACACACACATATATATATATATATATACACACACCGTTTGCAGTCAGAAACACTATGTAAATGCTGCCCAGACCAACTGAGAGAAACTGAGCATATTTATGTAGAAGATTTAAGCACAAGCGATTATGGGCCTTATTCATGAAACATGGGCAGAACAAATTTCCATGTAAATAGTTTTAAATCCATTTACCGTTGAGTGTGTATGTTGGCAAATCCCTTGCAGAATCTGTGAGATAGTTATCTTTAAAACACTAAGAGGGAGGGCAAAATTGCGTATTTAGTGATGCTCTGATTAATCTTTTTCACATACTGTAATACATATTTACACATATACCAGACACAAATATATTAGATGTACTAATTATATATAATTGCAGACATATTCATGGAATTCATAAATGTAAGTTGTTACACAAAAACTGACTTCCTGTGAATTTTAATACACAAATAAATTGGTATGTACTTTGATTTACATCAGTCTGCAGTTAATTTAACAGCTATATGTCTTTTTAAAAACATTCATTCAGTCTGAAATCAACGGGAGATGTTGATGTGTAACGGGTTCTAGTGCTAGTTAGTGGCATTGCCTTTAATTGCCGCACTCCAAATTCACACAAATCTCCCTGCTGTTCAAAACTCTCATTACAGCTGCATGAGGCCTCATGCAAACTCACACTGCACAAACACACACTGCACAAACACTCTCAAGCATTTATTTAACACAATCACAAGCACACAAATAAATATACAAATCACAAGACAACACATTTGTCTACCCTCCCAAAACACTGTTTACATTTTTTTAATCACACGCTTCATTTTTGGGTACAAATGCTTTCGAATTCTGAGGAAAATCTGCATTGAGTTGGAGCGCAAAATTAATAAATCATATTTGTTCATACATGCATTTGTTTATGCATAAGTGATACTGGATGCAAAGTGGGACGGGGCTCTGTGTAAACCAGCAAGAGATTTTCCTCATCAATATTTAAATGTCTTACAAACATCAGGCAGACTGAGAGGCTGTGATACAGACAGAGACTGAATGCTGTGACTGTAAGAAAAAAACATTAACGGCTAAATATGGACTACTGAACATTGTCTCTCTGACTACTGAACATCTATTCCCCCTTCTGAGCTATTGAATACACACACATACCTCTCGCTCTCTCTCGCTCTCTCTCGCTCTCTCTCGCTCTGTGATATATTGTAATCTTTTACTATTTTCACAAATACATGAATTTGTACAAGACATTTATTCTTGTAAAGTTTTATGAGGTAAAATATGACAGTACTGATAAATAATATAGATTATTTTAGTCCCAGCCCTATAGTTCAGTACTGTATACATTCATATATATTCTCACAGTTAAGATTTTTTGCTGGAAAGACAAAATTATATTCAATAATTAATTAAAGAGCATTTAATTTAAGTGAATAAGTGCAAAGAATAAATAATGTGACAATACATAAACACCCCAGCAGGATCCGTTTATTCCCTCTCTCATGTTTTAATCTTTTAAAAGGATTTTCCCTCTATGCCAAAGTGAGTGAATGTTTTGAAAAGAAAAAAAAAGCACAACAAATGTTCAGGTGTTTCCCTCAGGAGTTTATGAAGCAGAACTACAGCCTGTAATTGAATTTTTCCCTCCTATAATGAAACGCCAACAGTTTGCCTTTTTATTACAGCATTAGGTCTTTTCCCACATGCCTCCAAAACACACAGTGATAACAAAGACACATGCAATGCACATGAAACACTTTCAGTGGCAGATAAACAGACCTGCAGGTGTAGCCATTACAGGCAGTGTGTGTGAGAGTGTGTGTGTGTGTGTGTGAGTGAATGAGTGTGTGTGTGTGAGTGAATGAGTGAGTGTGTGTGTGTGTGTGTGTGTGTGTGTGTG
>JBAJNP010008723.1:0-19624 GCA_036877545.1 Yasuhikotakia modesta
AAGTGTGGCATATGTCCCCGTGTCCAATATGAAGACACTCAGAATTAACTAAGATCGCTTGCAATTGCATTTAGCAGATGCTTTTGGCCAAAGGGACTTACAAAGTGAGAAAAACAAAGAAGTAATAAATCAAAGGTGACAATACGCATAGCCTTGAAAATACACAATTTTCCTAGTACACAATAGTCCAGTGCCTCACTGGAGTTAAGTGGGATGAGGGTTAGAGGGTTAGGGTTGGTGTAAGGTGTTCTCAGGAGAGGTGGTTTTGAGTAGTTTTTGAATATGGTGTGGGATGATGCAGACCGAACAGTGTGGAAGACCAGGGAGGATATTGAATGTAAAACGTGTATGTTTGGAGGACGGTATGATTAGACACCGTTTATTTGCTGACCAGAGGGATCTGGAGGGAGTGTATATGTGGATAAGCTGATAAAGGTAGGATGGTGCAGAAGCAATGGTGGTCTTGTAAGCGAATAGCAGAGGTTTGAACCTTATGTGTGCTGCAATCAGTAGCCAATGAAGGGAGACGAAGAGAGGTGTGACAAGGGAGACTGATAAGAAGGGTGTTGGTGGAGGTGGGCAGAGAATGGAGTTGGAAGATACGGAAGAGCTTGTGTGACTTTGTTAGTGTAGTAGGAGGCCTTAGCATGGTGAATGTCTGTGGAAATAGAGGATAGTAAAGATTGATAAATACTGAGCCATGATTTTAACACACTCATGCATCCCTGCATCACTCTAAGCCGCATTTAACATGTTAAATGAAGGGGTCCATTTATACCCAGGTTGCAGGGTCTGCAGATTGAAGAGGCAACTGCCATGAGACCATGAAGTCTCTAAAAATCTTTTAGATGTACTCCTACGCATGGAAGAAAGCACTCCATCAAAGTGCCAAGGGTGTGCTGTGGGCCTCTGCTTACAATTAGACAGGAACTGCTTCAGAGAGCACCGCATTTAAAATTTCTTTTTTACATTTACATTTTTCCTTTTTTCCAAAGCGGCTCACAAATGAAGGAACAATCTTACAAGCGTGGTTCCAGTTTCCCTAGACTAGCATAGAACAATTATTATGCAATTGTCCCTGGTCCCACAACCCCTACACCATGTTAGTGTAGGTTGAGTGCTATTGACTGGCAGGTACTGTCAGAAGAGATGTGCGTTTAGTTTTTTTTTCTTTTTTAATTCTGTTAACATTTTTTATTAAAAAATACTTTAAATTATTAAAATTATACTGACAAACTACCCACAAACAGAAAAGGTCAATAACTTTGACTGATTGAAAGTCGTATGTGTATGTGTTCTAATGAAATCTGCACTTGATTTTGCTTCAGGTTCAAAAGGGTTCATCTGCATGTCGTGACTCTTACACAACAGTACACAATATCAGAAAGCCACAAACTCTTGCAACATGGACAGATATTTGTATCAATAGAATTTTTTCAAATGGGTAATAACTACTTTTGATAAAAACCTTTAAATATAAATAAAAAAAAGATAAAAAAAATTAACCCAAAAAATAAATTATTTAAATATATTAAAAATCACAAGGGATACTTCAAGTAAATAATTTACATCAAAGGAGCTTGAAACCAAAAAATCTAAATCCTCTTTAAGCCAATAAATGATACAGTACAGTGAAGGGTTGGAGGGTTTACAGCAGCAGCCGATGACACAGCGAAATGCGTCACACCCCACAGATTCATTCACTGTAAACAACAGACCCATAGTAAGAATGTATAGTAAAAAGGTACTTTTTAATTTCAAAGAAAGAATGGACTAAATGAATGTAAATGACAGAATTTATAGCTATAAGACAAACTATTATTGCGTTTTCTCTCTGCGTGTGAAATTGCTTGCGCTACACTGAGGTGTGTCCAGAAAGTCGCTAAAATTTTGTGGGGAGGGGAGAAGCTCAGGGGTGAAGCAGCTAAGATGGCAACACTGTTCACACACAGAAGACAACACACGAGCTCGTTTTATCTTCGGTTCTATTTTTTAAATATTAACAACCTGAATGGCCTAACAACCTGCATACAGTCATGATTGTAACATAATAACAAAACGTATAATTACGCCCTAAAGTGCTAAAGTTGATATTTACAATAACAACTGTTCAACTGATTTAAAGTTAATTTGTTATTTGGGATTGGACGATATCTGAAGCGCTTACCTTGAGTGCTTCTCAATTTTTATTTGTTTATGCTTGTTTCTTTTCCTTGCTTCCTATTGTTTTAGCCCCGCCCCCTCAGGATGAGACGGAATGATTCACCAATAGTAGCTTCTCAAACAGACGTCAGAGATTTTACGCCCTAGACATGAATTCCTAGACGCCTCATTGTTTTTAGTGGTTTATGAGCTACGTGGTGTACACAGAAATGTCCAGTGACTTCAGATCTCGATAATTAGACTAGACAAATTAATATAATAATTAGTGAATTAATTTAATAAGGAATTGCAAACGTGTATATTTTGTTCTGTTGTATTTTCCACAATAAATTAAACCTCACAGAGGAAAAGGTTTCTTTGTGTTTAAGCTCATTTAATCCCATTTAGCTTTCTTATGGTTTGGGTCAGAACATACCTTGTTTCCTTTACAACATTGGAAAAACTGAAATGTGTGTCTTAAGTAATAATTTGACAAAATTGAGAAAATGGAACAGACTGACAAATACAAATCACACTGGAAGGCTCAATTCTCTTTTCCTATAGCACCAAAACACTGCAGTTTTTTACAGGTACATAATCCAGACAAAACAGTCAATAACAAAGATAACTGATAACTTCTTTATGAAAATACATGTGTGATATGGTACAACAGAAGTTAGCCAGTATAAAGATGTATTAGTAACTAATATATGTAGTATTTAATAAAATATATAGAACAAAAAGTAGTACAATACTATATAACAGCATAATAATATATTGGTAGTAGGGTATATTATGTCATGTATGTATAATATTGTAATTACAATATTTAAAGAACTATAATAGTAGTACTAATAATGACTAATGTCATATCTGTATATTATAATTATCTGTATCTATAATTGCTAATCCTTCCTAGGGTTGCAGACTGCAAAAGCTGAAACCCTTTAAACAAGACGGCTTTGCACAGCTTTTTCTCCCTTTTTAATTTCAAGATATATATAAAAATAGCATAATATAAAATATACCAGAGGCTTAAAGTATATAAGAACTTAATCTTGATTATTACTATGATTTCCTTTAAAGTAGGAAACATTTAGTCAAGATATAAAAGCACAACAAACGCCAAACCAATGCCCGGTAACAGAAAAACACATTTATGAGATTGTTAGATACCCAAAATGAATTATGTTATGTTTAATGACAGAGTTCTCAAACGGACACAATTTAGAGGATGGAGCTTTATTGAGATCCTGATTCGCCACACAATCCGTCCGTTTTACTTTACACACAACTGTTAAGCGCCTCCTGTGCAACAGGTGAAGCTGTTCTCGACCCAGCAGCGGCCTTTGCTACCCACACCTCCGAACTGCCTGAGAAAACTTAAGCCCCATGCTTATAAATCTATCACCGATTTTAAGGTTATTAACCATATTCTCTGTCTACACGCAGCCTCCCGTTTGAGCACCGATGCAGTTAGTTTTGCCTACGGTCATGTGTTGTTCTCGCTGAGCTCATCATTTGCTTTGACCTACAGGAAGTCAGCCATTTTGGATTGTATGTGGAATTTTTTGCCAATTCCAGGCTTTCCAGTTTTTTAAATTCTGCTCCTTTGGAATTAAATATGCTAAATTGCACTAAATTTTCATTTAGATTTAATGCTCTGGAGTCCAAAACATATCATGTCATCAGATTCACTTTAGTCAAAATGGGGGGCTATAGTCTCCACCAACACCACCCCTTTGGCCACATGTTAAGGCTGACCACTGTGATGTGCACCACATTTCATGCCATTTCAAGCATCTTAAGTTGTCTCAATTACATCTGAATGTGGCTTTAAAGTTTGCCATGGCAACATTATTTCATAAACTTTATTTCTTGTATGTACACTATTCTTACCAATACTGAAGTGACTTGGTTAAATTTAAGTTGGCTGGTTTAAAGTGACACACGTCCTGTTACCAGATGGAGGCCCTGTGACTGTGATTTACAATAGTCATATTAATGTAACCACAATAAACTAATTCGCCAAGTTTGAAGTCAATTGCTCAATGCCTGCTGTAGATATTAAAGACATTATCAGCCACTTCCCATTTCTATTTTTTTTTCATAAATTTATACGTTTACATGCTACATGTTTTAGATGTCAAACATCCCTTTTTTGCAATCCCATAATAATAATCCTAAAAATCACTGCAGGGCCCTTCACACTTTCAGTGCTTGGGCCATAAAAACCCTCCACAGCTGGATATTTCCTGTAAAATCTCCAGTTGCGCTCCTGTATTGCTCAGTTGGTAGAGCATTGCATTAGCAACGCAAAGGTTGTGGGTTCGATTCCCAGGGAGCACATGTACTGGTAAAAATGTATAACTTGAATGTACTGTAAGTCGCTTTGGATAAAAGCGTTCGCCAAATGTAAAATCAGCTGAAAACATATCTGTTATGTGCTCAGTAGTTTGGTTTTGTTCATTTTTAGCCAAAAAGGTTAAAGATTGCTGCTTTAATGTGTGGAGTTACAGTGACAACTGTCGTCAGCAGTCACACAGCATGATATTCCCTTTATAAAGATACAGAACACGCATGAAGATTTAAAATGATTATGCATGTGTCATTTGTTAACCCGAAGACAGTAAACAAAAATAGTTTTAACCTGTAATTTACTCTGAAGTCAGTCCACCATGTTTTCAACATTCAGTATCTGTCTAACATTTGCTGTGGCATGTATGTAACTATCAACCATAGAAAACACATCTGAGAATAAATAAACAAACAGGGAAGAAGTCCAACCCAGAGACACTATTTCATCATTTAAAAACAAAAAGGTGCTTTATAACTGTAGTTTATGGTCAGAATTTTAAACTTTGGGATTTAATTAACTGCAGTTGCACTTAAAAGGCAAATAAATGATGGGTAAACATGCTAACGTTACATAATCTGGTCAGATTAGTTGTTTGGTTTAAACTCTAAACTGGTCATGTGCAGAAGTAAAGTGCACTGGATATAAAAGCTACCAATCTCAGTCTTCATCATTCCCCAATCCTTCTTCCATTTCCATTCCCTGAAACAATCTGGAGAGAAAATAATTCAATTACACACAATTACACAAATGACTTCAAGAATCGTGTTTTTTACACACTAAAGAAACTGCTGTAAAGGGCTGAAGATGTGATAGTAAATTTTTGTGAAGTTTATAATGGATGGCCATTAAACTTTCAATTGAATTTGACTTATATGGTGCTTTTCTAAATGTTGCAAGCAGCTTTACATATACAAAAGCAAGTAAGTGTTATTTTAGTTATTTACAAAACTCTAAACCTGAGCTAACTTCAGCCTTAGTGTCCTGGTAAGCAAAGAATCAGGCTCACAGGAGTGACAGAATAAAATCCTGTGATGTATAAAAATTTATAAATCATTATTAAAAGCTTATTATTATAAAAACATGTTGTGTCAAAGGAGAACTGTCTCATTTATACATTTAAATCAGCCAGTCTGATCTGGTATTTAAAGCAGTTGTCAACTAAAACAAAAAAGTTAAATCTCTTTAAATCTTAATGATTAATGTAATTTTTTCTTATCTAATTTGGTTGCTTTTTACACAAAAACTAAATGTAATTGGGCTTGTTGTGTGGATTTATCATAGAATATGTGAATATATAGAATATAGCTTTAGTCACAATCTAGCTTTAGTCACAAACAAGAGTACAAGTGTGCAATAATATCTCAACACTTGGACAAAATCTTTTGATAAATGTTTTTTTGTGTTGGTCTGCTGCTGTCTGCACTTCCATAGAAGCTGATAACTGTAGAAACGTGTGTGCGTGAAACCTGCACACTACACTGCAAATGCCTCAGTGCCCATTTCAGTCAGCTTTTAAAAACCTCACAGAATAAAACAGTTATAATGTCAAACTGAATCTATGCATTTGCAGCATATATTAGCAAACCTGTCAGTCTGGTCATATAGTTGCTGAAACTATGCAAACAGCGAGACAAACAAATGAATGGCTGTGTAAGGAGAGTGTACAGTATATAAAGGCACTGACTGGTTATAACAGGTTGAAGTGGGGTTGTTGAAGTGGCTGTAGGCGTTCACTTTACTTAGAGCTACCATACAGATCCAGCAGAAATTCCCCTGACAGGAGGAACAAGTCATTTTGTTACAGCCGTGGATCTTCTACAGAGAGGAAACAAGAAGAGCATTAGATGCAGGAGAGTCAGAAACAATCACGCAATCAACAGTCTACATGACAGCAGAGACCATATATCAAGGATTACCATAAAATCCAAAATATAGCAGCTTTTTTCTACACTATTTCTATACACTCTATACTAGATAAAGTCTTTTACAAATAAACACATAATAACTACAGAAATATTTTGGAAAAAACTTTCCAAAATACATCCATGACTTTTCAAAGAGAATTTTTACTGACTGATACGCTGAGGGTGGAGTGAATGTATCTTACCTGCACATGAGTGGTACAGCAGGGGCACTGTTTACAATTATCCTTCAACCAGTCTGTGCTGAACGACTCCTCCACCGCTCTCTGAATCACACGCTTTCCAAAACGCTTTTCAAGAAACTGCTTTCTCTCGTCACTTGCTGAAAGATATTCATCCCGCAAACTGCGAAGCTCCTCTGTTAACAAAAAAGGTGATTTATATAGTTACATAGTTAACAGTCTATATTCATTTAGCCAAACAGATCACAGTTATAGTAAATAATATCCTGGCTCCTCTCAGCTTTGTCAGTAAATACCATTCAAGGCTTTAAAGCTCCTAAAGTGCATCTCATCTCCAGGGGTTAAGACATGTTTTCTAATGTTTACATTCACACACACCATAAACACAAACACTCATGATTTTATCTCAGAAATGTGATCGGCTGACGTGTAGATGCAATTTCAAAATCACAGGCGCTATTTAGCTAAACCTCTATTCGTCCTTTCTAGAATTCCGCGAAAGCAAGTTTCTTTTATTTTATTTTTGGTGAACTATTCCTTTAACGTCCAGATTAAAATTAAAATGAACATCAAAGTTTTTCAGCTAGTTCAGTCATCCATTACGGTCTCACCTGCAGTGGCCACGCATTGAGAGAGGCCATGATAGCTTTTCTTACAGAGGGTACAGAAAGCATATTGGCAAGAGGGGCAGATGCCCATAGTGCTGTCAGGCTCCACCATTACAGCCATACAGCAGCTCTTGCGGGGACAGTAAACAACATCCTCCATTAGGTCCAGACTTGACTGAAGGAGGAGGCGATCGTAGCGGGCAAACTCATCTTCCCCCACCAGATGTTTCACCTGTTATATACAGTAAACTGCTATCAGTACTGCTGCTGGAGTAACAGTGATAGTCACAACCTCTTTATGATTCACACTGCAACACAAACACAAAAGCAGCTTCTCATGTTAAGCACCTGTGTTGGAGTGGCTATGGACACACACTTTGGCTCAGGGCAGTCAAGGCACTGGACTTTGCCGTCTCTGATCTGGATCTGAAAGTATTCCTTCATACAGTCCTTGCAGTAGACATGCTGACACTCCTTGAACAGCAAGCAGCTGGAGCCCAGCTTCTCAGAGAAGCAGATCCCACAGCAGAAGACCTTTCCATCAAACACCTTCTGCTTCTGAGCTTCATCAAAATCCAGCAGCAGATTCAGAATGTCTCTGTAAGGTTCCACTTCCTGAACAGCTCTTGGGTCTAATGCTTGTGGTTTATCTCCAGCAGCACCTGCTTCTGGTTTCTGGCCTGATTCGCCCTGCGACTGACCACCAATGCTTTGGATTTCGAGTGGAGACTGGATGCCCAGAAATTCCACAGTCTCTTCCTTTAGGAACTGGATCCAGGTGAAAAGAACCACATTCCCCCGATTCTCCTCCCAAAGCTCATCCAGCCTCTTGCAAAGGGCAGCAATCTGAAGCAGTTAAACCCACATCAAAAACGTTACTAGAGCAGAAAATGATTTCACTGAGCTCTGAGGAATAATGCATGACGCACCTGGACTCTTGTGAGCCATTTGGAGCTTAAAGTAAAAACAGGAGCTGATGAAGAAGGGTAGTCCACAGGAAGTTCAAAACTCAAAACCAAGGGGGGCAGAAATGAAATGCCACGCTCTGGAGATTTCTGCCCTGTATAAAATGCCCAAAAAGAGAAAATCATATAGATCGTGTTAAACTGTGTTTTATACACATGTAACCTTACCCTTGACTATCAGTTTGAAGTCTGGAGGAAGCTCAAGGCAAAGATGGATCTCGCCTTCCTGTAAGGTTTCCGCTCTGCGAAACTCCTCATCGTCATATATGCTCGCTAAAGCCAGCAGTTCATCTTCCTGAGCTTCCCGGTCGTCTGACATTTGATCATTCCTGAGACCAACATGTAACCCAGCGTTGATAAGTGACACCAAATGAATTAGTTAAGCTAATATACTAGCCATCAAATTCAAAGTGGAGTTTATTGACATTTCAGCCATACAAGTACATAGTGAAACCCAACAATGTTTCTTTAGGACCAAGGTGCTACAATAACAACAAAGAACTAGGGGCAGCACTGACCAGTGCACAGTTCTGTTTATGAATGACAGTAGTGCAAATATTTAATAATTAATAGTGCAAATGTGTAAACGTGTGTACTAGCATAACTACTATAATGTAGTATCAGATGGGATGCATATAAAGTATTAAATAAAGCATCTTATGTCTTCAAATACTGTTTTTACTGTTTATATTTATTGCTTTATTTCTTATCTGGTTGGTTTAAAATTATTTTTGAAGAGTTTTTTAAAATTACAAGCTAAATGAATTTAGATTAAATGAGACCAGTATTTCTAATCAGGCTGCAAAAAAGTGTTTTTTGTTTTTTATTTATCTGTATCTGTAAAACATGAAATAAAACAAAATGTATGCCCTGACGTTTAACAATGAAAGAAGCACTATGGCAGCTAATTTAAAGAGGAAAAGATAAGTGTAATGTATCATTTCATTAATGTCAATTCGTTATTTTCAGGAAAATCGACATATCAAGTCCTACACTACCACAAATGTCTGGTGTAGCAGCTAAAACCAAGCGCTGCTCAACATGAACTGATGTTAGCTTCCCTGCTACTGACAACCTCACCAGTTTAACACTCCACTAAACCTTGTCATCTACGCTTTAAACGCCGTACGGAATACCTAATTACATGATTCATTGTTTTTATCTGAAAATGCCCCATGAATACAGTAGCTTATAAAACACTAACCTTGCTCTGAGCCAAAGATAACTTCCAAACAGCCAACACAGCAGGCCGAGTGGGAGGAGCTCTAGACCGGAACTGATTTCTAACCAAGCACAATTTAATGTATCAACCTTAATATAATCGTGCTTTAAACACCAAGTTACGTTTGTTTACAGCGGTCTCGCATTTGTTTATACGCCTAGATGCTTTAAAATAGATTCTCTGTGTTATCTAATTACCAACGCAACAATTCGAGCCAGTCCAAATGTTGCGCTGTTACTTTTAAGGCGCGCTCACGCTAGACTTTGAGCACGTGATCATTCTGCTGTCTGTGATGTTTTTATTCCTACGTCAAACCTTTCAAAGTACTATTACTGAAAGTGCGGAAAACTATTTTGTAGGATCATTATTTTTCGAAACATGGGTGGGGTATGGGGCATAAATAATATTTATTAGCTCCGCCCAGCACTGAATGTAAATTTTCTGACAACCCAAGGCTCTGAATGTTTAAATACCCATCCTAGAGGATTTATGGGAGTGTCAAAAACTGTCAATTATGCCAGAAGTCTCTAAAATCTGCAGTATGCATTGACTTATTTATTAAACAGGCAACAGGATGTGTCACTTAAAACAAACTTAAAAACAAGCTACATTTAAGCTAGATATAAGTTACATTCAGTCAAGACAATGAATTTAGAATATGTTTTGTGTAGTGAGTGGTTTCATGTAGCAGTGGTGTTTACATTGGCTGTTATTAAACTGTAACACAGAAAATACACAAAATATGCATTTTATTGTTAACCCTCTTAAATCCTCACTACTAAACAAGTTGTAAATAACTTATTGTATCACTGTTTATCTACATCAGGGGTTACATTTTTGTGTAAACAGTTCTTAAACAGGTGTAATGATCAAACCTTTTCTTTAATTTCTAATACTTAAAAAACTGACACCATAATTAATTAATTGTCCTTTAGTCTCAAAAAGCATTGCGAGGACCCTCAGCTCCTTCAACATAAAATTGGTAACAGCTTTCATTCTAAAAAACATTACAATAACTGTTGCATCTGTGTACCAAATATAATAGTTTATTATAATTACCACAAAAATCTGTGGACTGGAGCGGAAACCAAATTAGTTCACCATTCATGCTGATAAAGTAGAAAAAGGAAAAACAAAACAAAGAAAACAAAAACCCCAGGGCTTCACCCAAAAGCAACGACACACTGGCTGTAGCAACAAAATGATGCAACGTTTACAATGAAACACTGCATAAGTGACTTAACTCTACACCTACATAATGCACTTTTTGCCAGTTTTTTAGCGATTGTTTGACTTCCTCTTTCACTGTGACTGGAAACTATTTGGGATTTTCTGGTAACATCAAATAAACTTTAAACAAAACACATATAACATCAATTTAACAGTGTCTAGTATGTAGCTCACTCAAATGATAATTTCTTCAAAGCTCTTTGCAGGAGACAGGAGCTATAGATGACTAAAACGTAAACAAAGAACAGATATTGGCCCTGTAACGTTTTTCCACCCTCAAGAAAGAGACAAAAACGCAGAAAGAAATGCACCAACAGCAAGAGAATAAACTGCTGTAGTAGGCAAGCCAGCATCACTATGATCAATTTGGTCGAGACGCTTTTTTGTTTGAATGCTTTTGAGTTTGTTTTGTTTTTAACATGAGGTGCAAGAGGCTGGAGGCCGGGGTGGAAAGACGAGAGAGACAGACTGACTTAGTCAATGTCCATTTCAGGAAGCTTAGCCTCTGTGTTTTCTGGGGTGGCCTGTTTTTTCTCTGGACTGCCTGGTTGGGCTTCTGGGCTCTCCTGTCCATTGACAGGGCCGTTCTGTTTAGTGGTCTTCTCCTCCTTGGGAGGCTCCACTTTGGGCTTCGGTTTGGTGATGATTTGATTACAAGCCGAGTACAACTCCTGTAACGCAGGGAAAAAAACATGACAAAACACCCCAAATTACCTCATGTATCGTACATATACATAATTAAAAGGATTGAAACCTGCCCTGTGTTTGCCACTGGCTTGTGTCAGTGCATTATTATAAACAAAACCTAGAAGATTTCAGATTTTAAACAAGTTAAGCCACAGATGCAAAGACTTTACCCTCATTCCTGATGACTACAGTCAAGCACTATATTTCCAAAATAAATTACAAGTGCTTTTATCAAAGTTGATGTTAATTAATTATTAGGCTACTTTCACTATTACTTTCACTTTTACAGCTTGCCTAGTCAGATTTTTACTTGATTTTGAGTTATTTAGCATTCAGGTACCTTCATGTTTTATGTACAATATCAAAAACATTCCTTTATTGTATAAAAAAAAGGTCAAGTGTTTGTACCTTTGTTTTGTCCTGAATCTCCTGGGCTTTAATCACAGGGTCCTGGCTAAGAGTCTGTTTGATTAGCAGGTTCATTTTGTTGTTCATCCAGGTCATGGCATCATTCACCTGCTTCTCCACTTTCATCACATCCAGCTCATCTAAATGATCATACAGTTCATCCTGCGTTTAAAGATGAACCGTTACTTTCAAAATGTTTAACACAGTTATGCAAGTTCAGTGTTTCAAAAACAATTTGAAAAGGTTACCTTGGCTTTGTAAGCCTCTATAACCTTCATGTATTGTTGGATCTGCCTTCCAAGATCCTCGAAAGCTTTTGGTCGCACTTCAGCCTCAACGTATCTGCTCTGAATCGGCTCTCCCAGTTTCTAAAAGCAATGGTTTGTGTGTTTGTTTGCTATTGACTCATGTCATCATAAATCTGCGATGTGTCCATATTTACCTTCAGCTCTGCCAGTTTATCAATGTACACTTGCTTCTGTTGGTCCTCTCCTTCCTCATACAGCCAGTTTTCAGTGTCCTCTAGTTTTAAAGAGAATGAATCTCTGTCCTAAGTTGAAAAATATTGTTTAGTGAAAGCCATCGCTGAGTCGCTTAAAAAAGTTTTCAGAGTTGTATCCACACATCCATACGGATAAAAGCAAACAACACAAATACACTTACAGCTTCTGTAACAAAGTTCTCCAGCAGCCCATGCAGCTTGTCTCTCATGTCATAAACATACTCCTCCACATTGTTCTTGGCATCATTTCTTTCTTTCTCCAGCTTGTCCTGCATAATCATCTTTCCCTGTGCATGAGGATAAAAACACACAAAAGCCTAATGAACAAATCTACTCCATCACAACAGAGTCAAAGATCACAAGTGATTCACTCACTCACCTCCCTCACCCACCTCACCCCACTTCACTCCACCCACCTCACTCACCCCCACTGACCACCACTCCACCCACCTCACCCTCACTCACCCCCACTCAACCCACCTCACTCAACTCCCCTCACTTATGGAACTGTGTTTTACATTCATCAGTGATGCAAATATGAAAAATGCTACAAATAATCATGTGTTTCTCAGATCCACCAACTTGACACTTAAATACGTGTTCCGTTCTAGAAGACAAGCAGTACCTCATTCTCAACAAACACATTGAGCATGTCACGACTCAGCTGCCAGTGCAGGCTGTTCTCAATGGGCAGCTCCACCATCTTTGTTTTCACTTTGTCTTTCTTGGTTTGTGGAGGCTGGTCGTTTTTCTTCTCCAGTTTGTTTTCTTCTATTGAGGTCTGAAATTAAAGCCACAGTGACATTTCCATTGCACTTTAAACAGCACATAAAAACTTGTGGAAGGTAAATATTAGTCATACTTGTGGGTTTAAACAAAGGTAGAGATGTGATCAATTTGGAGTGCAGTGCACAACAAGCAGTTTATTAAACGCTATGCCTAGTATATTTAGTTATGTCTAGTATATTTAGTGTTGGTGTATTCACAAACCTCCATCTCCTCAGTGTCTGATTTCTTGTCAACATTTTCTGTGTGATCATTACTTTGAGGCTTCTGCACTTCTTGATCCACCTGTATCTTGTTCTTCAAGAAGCAAATATGATGTTTTTAACTTTAATCAATAAAGCGCAAAATATTCTAAGCCAAAAGTTAAAAGGGACCTCTTCATTCACTTTTACGCGGTTTGAGACGTGGTGTGTGTGTGTGTAAAAACAACCACCCTATTACAGTACCACTCCCAAATCCACCCACTCCTTTAAAAAAAGAAAATCAGGGTGTACAAATGGGCTGATGTAGATTTTACTGTACTCATACATCAGGGTAGATCTCTACCTGGCTAAGCCTCACAGTTTGCCATGTTTATATGCTTGCTAGGGCAGCTAGTAGTAACATATGACTGTCTCAGCTACATGCTGTTGGCTGTAACGGTGAACATAAAGGGGGTCACACATCAGACAGTCGTTAGCAGGAGCGCGAGTTCAACATTTACAGCTGATACAGGATGAGCCCGTTTTAATGCAAGCTTTGATTTCATTTTTATAGGCGGCTTCTGAATGTTAATCAAAAATCACGCCACTATAATCATTGTTTACTTGTATTTGTTGTCTAGGCATCTGTGTGGTAAAGTTACACAGTAACTATCTACTGAGCTAATGTTAGCTAGCTAACTAAACATTAAGCAAACATGTTATTTGATATGTCTTGAGTATTTATAGGCTGTAGCTGTGAACACACGGGGACTGCACACTGGACACAGAACACATTCTATCTGCATAAGCTCAAGTTTAAAATCTACTGGCTATGCTGGTGTGTAAACACTCACAGAAAACAATGCGTTTGGTTTTAAAAGTTGTGATGTGTTTTTCCACCGGTGTACAAACACCTGTAGACTACAGGGTGTTTAATTTTGTTTTCTTGTTAAAAGGTTTCTAATTATTACATCTTGTAAAAAAATTGGCATAACAGGTCCCCTTTACATAAACCTAACTGTGGCAAACAGTGGTGACAAATTAAACAAGCAGCAACATACGCAGACAAAATTAAAAACAAATCCCTGTTTTTTGGACGTCCGTTTTAAACAGACAAACATTTAATACATTTTAACTGAAACGCGTATTTACCAGGTTTAGTGCAAGATCTCTATGACAAGCTTGTCCTCTGTACAGATTAGTTTACACTTGAACTATTGACTACAGCACAAACCACCTCAGAGCCACTAAGGGACATTCATACATCACCGTTATAACAGGTGGCAGGAGCAAGTAGTGATGGTGTTTAAACTTTACATTTCTACCACCAATGTAAAGGTGGCAAAACTCAAAACATCCAACAACCAGTTCACATTTTAAGTTTAAAAATACCTGCAAATAAGCAAATACTCTGATTCATCTTTCTGTCCACTGCATTGTTCATTCAAACAGCTTATGAACATGTGACAGTAAGATGTTCAATTCTCTCATGGTGAAGACAACATGCTCTGCCACCAGCTCCTCGTGCTAGTGTGGACGAGTTAGTATCTAACTAAGCATTAGTAACTATTTACTCATGTCTTTACCTCGTCCTCCTTGGCTGGGTTGTCCATCTCCATTGGTTCTTCTCCCTCAGCAGACTTGATGATCTCCACGAGAGAAGCACTGGAAATGCTGAAGACTCCGTGGACATTCACACGTACCTTCACCTTCACCTTTGAGCTCTCACCTGATGGCTGAGGCACCACCTTCTGGATTTTAAACTGGCCTGTAGTCAGGAAGAATTTCAGTGAGCAACATGACCCTTCAGTTCCCAGTAAAGCCCAGTAGTTGTTCTATATGGGTGAATGAGCCACTCTGTGACCAGTGTCTTCTAAATGCATCTTCAGTTAAAGGGCTACTTCATTGCTGACAAACTGAATGGATTTCTCTTAAGAAACTGAACTTGATTTTGTCTGTTGAGGTAACAGAGTAAACACTGTGTGAAATACTACCAACACTGTAAGAATAAGCAGTTTAAAAATCATCAAAAAATTAAGTAAATCCCTGAAAGCACCAAACATGAGGTTTGTTTGGTTGTGTGTGTTTTGCTGAAATAAAGTAAATACAAAAATACCGTAATATATCGCACAGCAAAAATAAAGCAAAAGCTGGACACATTGCAATGTACCTATGGTCGGATCAGGATACGGCAACTCTTTTGGGCTGCTGTAATAGGCTTCTAAAGTGAAGGGCTCTCTCCGGTAGAAAGTCAACACTTTAGAGAAAGGTGCTGCATGGTTTTTTGGGAACACTTCACAATCACTACAGTGAAAGACAGCATGTGACCATTAAAACAATTCAGAACTTCAAACAATCAGTTTCTGAAATTATTCAGTCACAGACAACAAACCTCCCGCCTTCGTCAGCTGCTGAAGTCCACCTTAGAGCCACGGGGTACGGGACCACATCTGTGACGGAGAACTCACGCACTTTAAAGGCGGGGGACAGAATCGCACACTGAAAAATAGCAGACATGCATGATTTTTTATTCATTACTAGGAAACACTAAATGTTGCTATTAGAGGATTAAACTGTATTCATCATCTGAGGGATGATACAGAACATGTCACTGAACAGAGGACTGATGAGGGATGCAGAACAGAGTGAGATAGCAGAACTTTCTTTCAAAACAGAGACATTGGTCAGCTCACAACCCTGACAACATAAGTGTGTTTCCAACACAAGGCACACTGCACATTACACAGCAGACCTCTTTTTGGCCAAAAGACATTATTCTACGAATCCTTCACAAACAAGGCAATCCCAGAATGCATTGCAACAAGCTTGATTAAAACTGGGGTCCACTGGGGTTTGAAATAAAGCTTATAAAACAAATCCAATGGCACAATGAGTTAAACTAGTGATGATTTCAGCTTCCGTCATTGAAAAGTAAATTCTAATGACCCTCAGGCCAACTTTAGTTCAACTTTAGGTCCTGTATTTCCTATCACTTCCTATCACTACCTATCACTACCTGCTGTGTAGCTGTAACTGATGAAGAGCAGCTTCAGACACTCGGTGTGAAGGGCAGAAACACACACACACAAACACACACAAACACACTGACCTGCAGGGCACATCCTCTGGCCACTGCTTCATCTGCATTAAGAGTCGTGCTCAGCTCCTTCCCAAAGAACCTGATGAGTCTCTCTTTAATGGCAGGAATCCTGGAGGCTCCGCCCACAATCTCCACTGCATAAATGTCCTCCCTCTTCAGCTCTGGGACAGAACAATCATCAACTTTTTGTGCAAAGTTTGAGGCATAAACAGGCTGGATGGAATCACCAAAATGAGAACATGACAGATGACAGAGTGACGCAGTATAAAAATGTTAACCTTTTATACAATGGCTTGTGGTACAGCTTACATTTAAATTACATTTTACATTTACTCATTTGCAGGTATATAGGGGTTTATGTGGTATATAGATAATATAGGGGCAATTTTTTGTAAGATGAGAAATTGTTGAAAATATAAAAAAAACAATGTTACAACCAAAGGTTAAGAGCAAACTATTATCATCCCACAGCAGGTGAAGTGTGGCTTCCCACAGCAGGTGAAGCAGGTGAAGTGTGACTCCCTCACCAAACACATCACAGAAAAAAGTTCAGCATAAATTCTAATGACCCTCAGCATTACAGTCCCGTGACTTGTCTTCCGGTCTCTAATGTTCCCCAACCAATACAGCCCAAAACTGACAACACAATGATTCTAAATGTGTTTAAAAGAGCTCATTCTATTCTATCAGCATTAAACTGAAACAGCTTTATTGATTCTGGCCTTTGTAAAATGATTTTAATTGTAGATGACAGCAGATTTCAGTCAGTTTATCCCCTGGTTAAAGGAAGAGCCTACTGAGAAGGATTTGTTACTGACTGATGCTACACTGACTGGTATTAGACTATAATACAACATCTATATGACTCGCCATCATTTTTAAAAGCTGTGTAAAACCTGTCTGTTTCCTGGACTCATCTGTGTATTTTAGATATTTCAAACACCCAAAAGGCTATCAGCCAGAGCTCGCTTTCTTTATAATACCCTCAATGTAAACATTGCGGCCGTGTCCTTCACTACTGAACATATGCATCATTTGTAACATATCTGCGTGCGAGTCGGGTGATAGGTTACTACTCACTGGTCTGTTCCATGACGCTGCGCAAAGGACCCTCCACCTTGGCCAGCAGCCCTGAGCAGAGCTCCTCAAATTTGGCTCTGGAAGCAAGAGCTGATTTAGTTGTTGGCACGGTTACCACTGTTAGCGCGGTTGCAGGTGGTTACTAACCTGTTGAGTGTGCCGGAGACATCAATGTCATTCATAAAGCATTCAATGTTGAGAGGCAAGTCTGAGGAGTTGGCACTCATGAGCTTTTTTAGCTTCTCACACTCCTGGTAGAGTCGCACCAGAGCGCGGGGCTTCGAGCGCACATCCAGCTTATACCTCTGCGCAAAATCCTCACAGAAGAAATTTACCAGAGCTTCATCAAAGTCTTTACCGCCCAGCTCAGGGTCAAAGGCTGAACCAAGAACCTGCACACGCCAGTCAAAGCTATTACAGATGAATGTGCCAAATTGTTAAAGTATAAGACCAAGAGGAAAACTTACTTTCAGCTTCCCCTTGTTAAAGGCACAGATGGAAACCTGATAACTAGCATGGCCGACATCCACAAACACTACAGCCCTGGGCTTCTCCTCAGAAGCAGGCAGGTCCTGTTTGTAAATCCCATACGCTAGTGCAACTGAAACATTTAGCAACGTTTTACAATGAACTCTATGATTTCTTTAAAGCTTTCTTTATTCATTTTTAGTTCTTAAAGGGACAGTTCCTCAGTCATCATTTACTCACTTTTCTCTTACATCTTTCCTCTATCATATCGGGAATGTTAAACATTAGTCATAGACTGATACACTATATACAGTATATATGTTCCTACTGGACATTTTGTGTGACTTAAGAGGTTCACTTAAGCAGTTTATGCGTGCGTAAACGTAACAACGCACGCATGTGGAGTTGCAAACCTGCAGCACAGAGACTCCAGTAGGGAGTATTGGCATAGACTATCGAAAAACCCATGCTACTCGACCTGTAATAAACATCAAATGTCATTGTTTCCTAAACGTTAAATTGATTTGCAAGCTTAACTGAGACATAGTGAAATGAGAAATAGTGTAATAAATGGTAAATGGCGCAAAAATATTATTCCAACTACATTTACTATATGAACCAAGTGCAGCTAAAATTCTGCTAAATTTCTTCCAGTGTTTCACAAATAAGCGATACAGGCTGGCAATAACTTAAGAGTGAGCAAATGTATACAAGTATATTTACACTTGTTTTAGTGCAAATATACATTTAAGTACTGTGTAATATTAATCAGCGACATGTTACTATGAGATTAGCATCAGTTGTGTGTAACTAAGTGATGGTAACATGTAATAAAGACACTGAAACGTGTTACTCAGAATCAGCTTGTTTTGATGTGTAGTATTAGTTCACCTGCAGTCGTGTCATTCATCAGTCTCAGACAGTTAAGGCCTGTGATCTGTGCTGCATCTATGACTGATCTTCTCTCAGCATCAGTGAAGAAACTGGGAACCTATAAAATCACATGAGATAAACAACAACTACATTAACCAGCAGGATTATTCATTACATCCTAATAACCATAGCTAAACATTCAAGTGGAACATGTAATATCACAGAAACTGAGCAATATTACAGTGTAACGGTGCAGTGAAATCTGCTTACAGAAATGACACAGTCTGCTACAGGTTTTTTGAGAGCAGCCTCAGCGGTTTCCTTCAGTTTGGTCAGCAGCATAGCAGAGACCTGGTCTATGCTGAACACCTTCTCTTCCTCCAGATACATGACCTGTGGGAACACAGTGTTGCCAGGCAGCACATCTCAGAGTCTAATGGAAAAATATCACTTTATGAAAATTACTTTAATGCCAGTGGTCCCTGTGGGCATCTGTGTAAGATCATAAACCAGTCTGGGCTTTGCTGCCTGGACATATGGATCACTGAAGGCCCTGCCATGGAATCTCTTGAAACCCTGCACAGTGTTCTTGCAGTTTGTGACCACCTTGTTGTAAGAACAGAATTGGGTAAAAATCCTCTTGCATTCATCCCATCTAATGAAGAATGACATTAATTTAAAAAAGAATTAATAAAATGTTTACCTGGCTTTTAGCAGCTGCTCCTATAGAACGATTACGAGGTCCAAATGATACAAATGACCTAGAAAGTGTTTGTTGTGAGACACTGATATCATACTGATAACAATATAATATTTTGTGTGTTGTGTTACATTAGGCGTTACATTCATCATTTTGTCTTTAAATGTAGAACTGTTTTAAAACATTCAGACCTGTAATGGTTTCTATA